>JAJIBD010028474.1:0-65271 GCA_021461705.1 Cryptotis parvus
TCTGGTGTATGTCACTGTTCCTTCTCCCTCCCAGGACAAGGCGTGGATGCACCTCTCTCAGAAACAGGCTTTAAGCAAGCGGCTTCTGCTGGGGTATTTCTGGAAAATGTCCAATTTACTCACGTCTTCTGCAGCGATCTCCTAAGGACAAAGCAGGTTTGTCTCTAGTCGTGGTTTAAGCTAATGAGTTAAAATTCTTTTTATTTTTTCCTTTTTGGGGTCACACCCATTGATGCTCAGGGGTTACTCCCCGCTGTGCATTCAGGAATTACTCCTGGCATTGCTTGGGGACCCTACGGGGTACTGGGAATTGACCCAGGGTCGGTCACATGCAAGGCAAATGCCCTGCCTGCTGTACTAGCGCTCCAGCCGAAGTTAAAATACTTGCTTTTTGGGTCACACCCCGCAATGCTCAGGGGTTACTCCTGGCTCTGCACTCAGGAATTACTCCTGGTGGTGCTCGAGGGACCATATGGGATTCTGGGTATTGAACCCAGGTTGGCTGCGTGCAAGGCAAACGCCCTCCCCGCTGTGCTATCGCCTCCAGCCCTGAGTTTAAATTCTTAACAGTTAATGTAGCCTCTAAAACAATAATCTGCTGGGACGATAATCCGGCAGGTAGGGCATTTGCCTTGCACGCGACTAACTAGGTTTGATTCCCAGCCCCTCATGGTTACCGAGTCCTAAGCACAGAACTGGGATAATCCCTGAATACAGGTGGAGGTAGCCCCAAAAAGCAAACAAATAAATGATGCTGCTGCGAGTGTGTGTAGGAATTTTATCACACACATCTCAGCCAAGCACCCTACTTTAGTAGCCCTGATGAGAACCACTAGTATTTATTTTTATTTGTGAGCCATAGTTTACTTTGGCAGTTTTAGAATGTCTTAGATAAACAAGGTGTAATAGAATATCTTACTGAAAAAAGAGACAAGCGGAACCAGCAGAAGTAATTTCATCAGGCAGGATAATTTAAATCTCAAAGATATCTGTGACTGAACTTTGTTTTTAAAAACCCAGCTATGTTACAAGGAGGAAATAAATGATCCCTCTGAGGGACTCCTAGGAAGAGATCACTCTAAGATGAGCCCAGGTTGGTAGGAGCGCAGCTAGGGAACAGCTTACCCTAAGATGAGCCCAGCTCAAAGGGTTAAGCATGTGTGAGGCCTGGGTTTGTTCCTGGTATACCTGGGCACCGAGGCAGGAGGGATCCCCTGGCTGTCGGGGAACGCCCGCTGGGGTCCCCGACAGTGTCAGGACAGAGGTTCTCTTCTACCTCTGAGGACACCAGGGGAACAGATGAAAACTCACGAGTCCGATGCAGTTCCAAAAAAGGCTTGAATAGTACAAAAAGCTCTTCCACAGCACTCCAATATAATGAACAAACTCTAGCTCTGGTCCGAACTTAGACCAAACAAAAGAGCCTCAAGTCTCCCACCAAAGAGAGAGGATCTCACCCGAGCTGAGTCCTACCCAGAAGAAGGAGTAAAAGGCCAAAGAGCAAAAGGCCAAAAGCCAAAAGCAAAGGCCGAGGAGCCAAAAGCTGAAGGCTGAAAGGCCCAAAGTAATCCAGGTAGAGGCGGGGAGCGATAGCTCAGCGGGTAGGGTGTTTGCCTTGCAGCGCCCGGCCCATGCCAGCCAGGGTTCGATTCCTGGCATCCCATATGGTCCCCCGAGCACCGCCAGGAGTGATTCCTGAGTGCAGAGCCAGGAGAAACCCCTGAGCATCGCAGGGGTGTGACCCAAAAAGCAAAAAAAAAAAAAAACAAAAAAAAACAAAGTAATCCAGGTTGGGTCATGTCAACAAAGAACCCTAAACAGAGTGTAGAAGAGCAGTGCCACACCCTGTTGCAGGTATAAACAAAGGTTACACCAAGGACTAATCTCTTCTGAGATTATCTCTTATGTAAACCACTGGGGAGAGAGAGAGAGAGAGAGAGAGAGAGAGAGCTGGTATAAAGTAATAAATCTTAACTTCATGAGCTTCATGTAATCTAGATGGTGCCCACAAGGTCCTTCTTATTATTATCTGTACCAGGGTGATTCTGAGTATCTTGTTCCGTGTACTGAAAGGGTCACACTCGCCTGCTTAGAGCAAACTAGTATGATCCTTCCTATAGTCTTCCTATAGTCTCAACGTAGCCAGGGTGGTAGTCTCCTGGTAAATTCTAACTGTCCCACGTTGGGTGCAGTGGGTATAAAGAGGAGCTGTGCCCAATCTAGAAAACATAGAAGTCTTAGTAGATGTATAAGTCAAAGTTATTCAATCAAGTTGACTTCTGTAACTGCCACACCCTCTAGCAGTGTTTACATAGAAGAGAGATCTCATTAGAATGAACCTTGACTTAAATAGATTAAGCTGGGAGTGGGCAAAACAACAAAGCTCCCAGATCAGCTAGATCTGTCATCCAACAGAACTTTGTTTTTTTAAAAACCCAGCTATGTTACAAGGAGGAAATAAATGATCCCTCTGAGGGACTCCTAGGGAAGAGATCACTCTAAGATGAGCCCAGGTTGGTAGGAGCCCAGCCAGGGAACAGATTACCCTAAGATGAGCCCAGCTCACAGGGTTAAGCATGTGTGAGGCCTGGGTTTGTTCCTGGTATACCTGGGCACCGAGGCAGGAGGGGATCCCTGGCACCACAGGGTGAGCTTTTCTTTGTTTCCCCCCTCTAAAAGACCCCAGAATTTTAAAAAGATCCAGATAAGCTGCTCAGTGGGAGGCGAAATTTTGCAAAGGCCAGGAAGGGCCAACAAGGCTAGGTTTGGGGAGAAAATGGGAGAGAACTTGTGACAACTGTCTTCAAGAGGTCAGACGTCAGGCAGGACATGCGGACATGAAGTGAAACCCAGTTGGATCCCAAAGACGAAATGGAAAAAGATGGCTCGAGCCTTTGGACTGCCCTGGTGCTCAGGCTGAAGCCTCGTCCATCTTCCAGTGGGAAGTTCCCTCAGGGGCCCGGTGGTCTTGTTGAAATAGGAGAGACAAAGCTCAGAATTTGGGGAGATTAACATGAATGAGGTCTGTAATAGACCTCATTCCCATGACCTGAAGGAATGGTTTGAGGCTTTTTGTGTTCCTGGAGTGAGCAGAGGCCCTTGGGCTATACTAGCACGTGACAGGGACAAATGGAGATGTTACTGGCACCCACTGAGAGCAAATCGATGAACAACGGGAAGACAAGTAAGTGATAGAAGTGAAGAGAACACGAAGTGAGCATTTGGCGAAGAGAGAGAGAATTGCAGTGCTCCAAATCAAGATTACTCTGTGTACATTTGCCATGAAATCGAAATCCGACATGCCATCTCATCGGTAAAGAAGGGAACAGCACCAGGCCCAGACAAAGTCAGACCCGAACATCTGAAGAATCTGCCGTCGGTACTCATCAATACACTAGCTCGGCTCTTCACACGCTACCTGTCCGAATGCAAGGTGCCCTCCCAATGGAAAACCAGCAGGACAGTTCTACTGTTCAAGAAGGGAGACATTCATGACATCGGCAACTATCGCCCCATCTGCCTGTTGTCTGTCATCTACAAGCTGTTTACACGAGTCATCCTGAACAGGATTAGCAGTACACTAGATGAAGGTCAACCATGCGAGCAAGCAGGTTTCCGGAAAGGATTCAGCACAATCGACCATATCCACACAGTAACCAAGCTCATTGAGGTTTGTAGGGAGTACAAGATGCCACTCTGTCTCACGTTCATTGATTTACAGAAAGCCTTTGATTCTGTGGAGACTGAAGCAGTCATCGAAGCCCTAGTCAAACAGGGTGTTCAAACCCAATACATCAAGATCCTTCGTGAGCTGTATTACGGATTCACCACCAGGATCTCACCATTCTACAAAGAAGTGATCATTGATGTCAAAAGAGGGATTCAACAGGGTGATACCATCTCACCAAAACTCTTCAGTGCCACCCTCGAGAACATCATGAGACAATTAGAATGGGAAGGAATGGGAGTGAAGATAGATGGTCGGCAACTACACCCACCTCCCGCTTCGCTGATGACATTGTTCTAATAACACCAAACATTAGCCAAGCGGCACAAATGCTGGCTGACTTTGACCGAGAATGTGGAAAGGTAGGTCTACAGCTGAATCTGAAGAAAACTATGTTCATGAGAAATGAACTAGTTCCAGAGGCCCCATTCACTCTCAATGGAACAAACATCTTTGAATGCAGCAGTTATGTGTACCTAGGTCGAGAAGTCAACATGATGAACGACCTAAAACCTGAGCTGCGCAGTAGGAAGAGAGCGGCATGGAATGCCTTCAAAGCCATCGAAGAAATAGCTAAAAGGACAAAGAACCTCCGGCTCCGGGCACATCTCTTTGACTCCACCGTTCTCCCTGCATTAACATATGCCTCAGAGACCTGGGCCCTACGAAAGCAGGATGAGAATGTTATTCGGTCTCCCAGAGAGGCATCGAAAGAGCTATGCTTGGAATATCACGCCTCACTCAAGTGAGAGAAGGAATCCGGAGTTCTGACCTCCGTCGCTATTCCAGAATCAGGGACGCTGTCTCGCTTTGCCAAGGCATTAAAAAATCAGATGGGCTGGACATGTAATGCGATTTGGAGACAACCGCTGGACTAGAGCCGTTACCGACTGGATCCCACGGGATGTCAAAAGATCACGTGGCCGCCCACCTACAAGATGGTCAGACTTCCTTGTTAAGACCCTGAAGGAACGGTTTGAGGCTCTTTATATTCCTGAATCAACCAGATGCCATTGGGCTACATTGGCACGTGATAGGGTCCAATGGAAATGTTACTGGCACCCGCTTGAGCAAATCGATGAATAACGGGATTCAAGTGATCAAGTGATCAAGTGACATTTGCCATTCTCAGGAAACATTGCTAAGGCCCGGGAAATAAGGACAAACAGGGTCATGGGGGACTTAAACAGCGTTTCTCCAGCAAGCGTCACATCTGCCCCCTGAGAAGCAGCAGGACATCCGGCAGAGAGGGTGGCTTGAGTGGTAGCGAGTCATGCCAGGGACCCCCAGACACAGCTCCAGGCTCTCCCAGGAACTGGACCTGCCAGACACACATCTCAGGACGGTTTCATCCCCAGCTGACAGAGGGCGCTGAGCATGTCAGCAGAGACGTGGAAATGACCCACAAGAACCAAATTCTCCCACCAGAAGGATGCGGGAAAGGAGGACCCCGTGGAGTGTACTTGGCAGCCTCTTAGCCACACCTGAGTGGAGAATGGAATGGGGGACCTTGACCAAGGATGGTGTGCACAAACAGAGTGGGAATGGACCAACCAGGCCCGAGGGGTAATCTTTGTGGTCCTGTGGCTTGTGTGGTCTGAGCCACGGTCCTCAGCTCTGCCCCGTGCTCTGTGAACCACGTTGGTGACACCCCAAGACCTGTGTTCTCTGAACGTTGGTTGCATCCCAGACCTGCTCTGTAGGTGGGTCTCTGGCCGCTGCTCTAGTGAAGAGATTAGTACAGGGCTTTCCGGAGTGGCTGTTCCATCCCCAAAGGTTCTGGCCCCAACCAAGTTAGCCTCGGGTGTAAGTGATACAATTTATGTTTGATTATAAAGGGTAGATTTTGGGGGAGGGGACTGAGGAATATCTCTCTCTCTCTCTCTCTCTCTCTCTCTCTCTCTCTCTCTACCTACCTACCTACCTACCTACCTACCTACCTACCTACCTACCTACCTATCCATCTATCCTTTTAATGAAAAGTCAGGGAGCAGGCCAGGTGAGTCTGAGAACTTCTGGGTTAGAAGGGTAACATTAGGGGCTGGAGCGATAGCCCAGCGGGTAGGGCGCTTGCCTTGCACATGGCCCGGTCCGAGTTCGATCCCCGGCATCCCATATGGTCCTCCGAGCACCGCCAGGAGTAATTCCTGAGTGCAGAGCCAGGAGTAACCCCTGAGCATTGCCGGGTGTGACCCAAAAAGCAAAAAAAAATAATAATAATAATAATAAAAATACTATGCCAGTGTGACCCAAAAAGAAAAAAAATTGCTATGATACTAATACTCAAGGCCAGGCAAAACATGGACCAGGAGGACTTGGCAATGGTTGGAATCTACCACAAGTGTGTGGCGGCCATAGGTTAGGTAAGCAAGTGTGCTAATAATTTTTTGGAAATGATAATGCCAGACTAGAACTGAGTATTGAACATAGGCAAAGGGATATACATGATAATCCCTAAATGTATGTATTGTAAGCCACAAGGTGTAAGAGAAGGGGGAGAGAGAGAGAAGAGAAGAGAGAGAGTGAGAGATAGTGAGAGAGAGAGAAGAGAGAGCGAGTACCTGCTTTAGAAGCAGGAAGGGGGAGGGAATCTGGGGACATTGGTGTTGGGAAGAGTGCTGGACAACCCTGACTGAAACCCAATCATGAACAGCTTTGTAATTGTATATCTCACGGTGGTAAAATAAAATTTAAGAATAAATAAATGCATAAATTAAAAAAAAGTTAACATCTGAGTGCAGTGTGGAGAGACTAACTGAGTAGCACCGAGGACAGAGGGAGATGACTTTATTCACTCTGACCGCTTCTGTGATTTCTAGCTTTGGGCCAGAGCTGTTCTCTGTAGGAGAGAAGAAACAGTGACTCTTTTGTTGGTTTGTTTTTTAACCAGACAGTGCATGGCATTTTGGAGAAGAGCAGATTTTGCCAAAAATATGACAGTGCAGTACGATGCAAGGCTCCGAGAGAGGGTAAGTTGTTTCCCTGCCCTGAGTATCCATCACTTCACTCTTTCCCAGCCGTTTGTCAGTGAGCCCCTTCCGTGTGTCCCACAGCCAGACATGAAATGCTTGGGCTGTGGGCTCGGCAGACACCTGTTAAAACTCTCGAGCCCGGAGCGATAGCACAGCAGGTAGGGCATTTGCCTTGCACGCTGCTGACCTCTGGGTTCAATCCCGGCGTTCCATATGGTCCCCTGAGCACCACCAGGAGTAGTTCCCGAGTGCAGAGCCAGGAGGTACCCCTGAGCATTGCCAGGAGTGACCACCCCCCAAAAAAAAAAACAACAACAACAACAACCCACAATTCTTCATCACCACCGGCAGGATTCTGTACTCTCAGTCTCTTACCTAGTATCCTTAGACTAGGGGAGGACTCTCCCACTGTGGAAACACCATACACTCGTAAGAACCGAGCACGGTATGAAAGAGTTTAAGTCCACGTGGAAATTCTCTTGTCAGCCTCTCAGCTCTTCCTTCTCACCTGACCACTAGTAGAGGGGCTGGAGTGCTAGCACAGTGGGCAGGCTGCTGGCCTTCCATGTGGTCCACATGGATTGTGTCCCCAGAACTACACACACAGAAAGAAACATGAAGAGACCTTATGGCCATTTTGCGTATCAGAATCTTCCAGAAGTGGTGACTTAGCAGAAGCCAGCCAGCGATTCAGCTAGCTGTGCCCGAGAGCACTATTTTTATTCTCTGCAACAAGAGTAACCTAAAAGCTGGCTACTGTCCCCACCCGGCCGGAAACGTGGTTGTCGAACGACTTTCTGTAGCTGGCACCAGAGTTACCAAAGCTTGGCTGCCAGAGCTTGAATGCAAATGCTTCCTGGCAAGGCTGTCTTTTGTTTGGGGGGGGTCACGTCTGGCAGTGCGCTGGGGCTTACTCCTGGCTCTGCACTCAGGAATCACTCCTGGAGGGCCTGGGGGACCCTATGGGATGCCGGGGATCAGTTCCTAGCACCGCTGCGTAAGGCAGACACCCTCCCTGCTGCACTATTGCTCTGGCCCCAAGAGTTTCTATTTGCCTGGGAATTCATTCTCCGGAGCGGAAGACGGGCCTCAGTGCTGTGCAGCCCTGCTCTCTCGGAGACATCTCATCCTCCCTGGGATTTCGCTTCCTGCTGGCTGCTTTCCTGCCGTGTATAATGTTTCTCCTCCCACCTGAGCTGTGCAGTGCCCTGCCAGGCCACTCTCTGTTTCTATTCCTGCCCTGGCTGCTTCCAGCTCAGAGGAGGGACACTGCCCTTTTCTCTACCTGGCTCATGCTACCCCTAGTGCTCAAGCCCATTCATCCTTTATTTCTGGAGCTGGGGGCGCGTGGGGTGCACAGCCGTCGGTGCTTGGGGGAATGACTACCAGCTCGGAGTCATGGGTCGCCTCCCGCCGGTGCTCAGGGGACCATGTGGTGCCAGGGATCGAACCTGGTGTTTCTGTGCAGTCATGTGCTTAAGTCCTTTGAGCGCGTTCTCTCTCTCCCTCCCTCTCTCTCTCTCTCTCTCTCTCTCTCCAGCCTTAAACCATTCGTGAATCTCCACTGTCTCTCACTTTTTGCACCCTATTGTCATTTCTGCCTCCAAATAGTTCTGGAATTTTTCATTTCTCTGGAGACCCCCGCCCCTGACCTCTCCCTTCTGTTTTGTGTTAAATGCCAACTCTGTCTGTCTGTCTATCTCTCTATATAAAAATATATATATATTTTATATAATATATATAGTGCTTTATACATGTATAAATAATATACATAATGCTATGTGTATGCTATATATGTATATAGTTCTATATACATATATAATACATGTATAATGCTTTATATATGTGTATATATAGTATGTGCATATATCCATGAGATTTACTACTGGGCCACATCCTCTGTCATATATATATATATACATGAGAGCCTAGGGCCGATTCCCGGAATGCCCAGAAAAAAAAATTAACAAGCATTAGCGGCGTGCGTACGTGTGTGTGAGTGCATATGAGTGTGCACATGTGTGTACATGTGTGTGTGCATGTGTTGTCTGCGGTATGTGTGTGTGCGTGTGCTTATACCTGTTGCTGCAGTCCTCTTGCCGTTCTGTTGATTGGTTGGTTTTGATTTTGTTTTGGGGCCACTCGCGGCTGTACTCAGAGCTGGCTCTTGGCTCTGTGCTCAGGGATTGCTGCTGGCGGGCTAAGGGGGACCTTATGGGATGCTGGGGATCACACCTGGGTGGACCATAAGCAAGAGCCCCACCCACTGTGCTGTCGCTCCAGCCCAGCCTCTTGCAGGTCTGTGTCATCTGTTCCTGTTCTTATTTTCTTTCAGCAGCCAGAGTAATCTGCAGAAAATCTGGTTGCCTCATCCCCGTAATAAAATAGTTCTCTGCTTCCTTTGGTCAGCAAAGGTTATCCAAGCTCTTACCTGCTTGCTTTCAGCAGGCTCTGTGTTCTGACCATCACCTACTCTCTCCCTCCTCTTTCGTGCTTAATACAAACCATATATGTACATACATACTATATGTGTGTGCGTGTGTGTGTGTGTGTATTGAGAGAGAGAGAACACATATATATTGACTAGTTATGGCTTGGTGGTAAATCTCATGGCTCGCATGCATGATAACCTGAGTTTGATCTCCAGAATGTCCAGAAAAATAAATGAGCAAGTGTTAGCACGTGTGTGGTGTTTCCACAGTCCAGCACCATGACTAGAGTCTCCTCAATTACCCAATTTTTCACAGAGTTAAAAAGCTCCGTTTTAGGGAGCTGGAGAGATAGTACAGAGGGTAAGGCGTTTGCCTCACATGCGGCCGGACCCAGGTTCGATCCCGGAATCCCATACGGTCTCCCGAGCACTGCCAGGAGTAATTCCTGAGTGCAGAACCAGGAGTAACCCCTGAGCATTACTGGGTGTGACCCAAAAAGAAAAAGAAAAAGCTCCATTTTACTGCCTGTAGAATAGGTACAGGAACAAACATGATAAACTCTTAGTATCTGTGTTACAAGGCATAATGCCCAAAGGGTGGGGGGGGGGGTGGGGACAGAGAGAGAGAGAGAGAGAGAGAGAGAGAGGAGAGAGAGAGAGAGAGGAGAGAGAGAGGAGAGGGAGAGAGAGAGAGAGAGAGAGAGAGAGAGAGAGAGAGAGAGAGGAGAGAGAGAGAGAGAGAGAGAGGGGAGGAGAGTGCCTGGTGCCTGCCACAGAGACAGGCTGGTGGGTGGGGAGGGGAGGCAGGAGGGTAAAGAGGCACTTTGGTGGTGGGAAATGCGCCCTGGTGGAGGGATGGGTGTTGGAACATTGTGTGACTGAAACCCGATCATGAACAGCCTTCTAACTAGCATAATAAAATTAAGTTTTGAAAAAAATAATTAAAAAAGTAAAAGAAAAAAAAATCTCTGTTTTGGGTACCCACTCACAATCCAGGGACAAAACCCCAGGCGCACAGAGGCCAGTCGCACAAAGGACCACAGAGCCCGCTGGCCCCGCTTTGCGTTCTTCGTGCCCAAGGACGCCTCTGCCCAGGACTTCATGCCCTGGCCACAAACGGAAGCATCTGATGCCTCTCCTGGAGCTGTTACTGGTCCCTTTGCCCTGCCCTCACCAGAGCTCTGATCCACTCTGCTGGGAAACCTGGCTGTCCAGCCTGACCAGCTTCTGCTTATTTTGAGGCTGGGGTCGTCTGTGGTGTCTCACCTTCTAGTTTGACTTCTGTGGGTAGAGCAGCCGTGGGCACTATTTCCTAGCCGCTTCTTATCATTTCCTCAGTCACTTCATTTCTTGAGAAGGTGCCTTTTCCTTTTCCTTACTGGGCTGGTGTCTCTGCTATGCTCCATCCCGGTCAGGCGGGGGCACTGTGGGTCATCACTTCCCGTCTCTCCTTCACTGCCCTGACCACTTGGCCTACAGCCTTTCAGAGCAAGTGGGAGTGCTTTAATGTTCTTCTCTGGAGTAAAGGTTATGCTAGATTTGGTTTCCAGATGTAAAAATTTAGACTGAAGATTGGAAGAAGTCACAGATGTGCATATGTGATTCACTTCACTTGTCTCACTGTCTTCCCGTTGTTCATCGATCTGCTCCAGCAGGCACCAGTAACATCTCTATGCGTCCTGGTGCAAGCAAGTGTAGCCCAAGGGCATCTGTTTGCTCCAGGAACAGGAAGCGCCTCAAACCATTTGCATGGGATGAAGTCTTGCCTATGTGCTTATAGAAAAAATACAATGTTGGGGGCTGGGGATCTAGCTCATTGGCGGAGTACTTGCCTTGCACACTTACAAAGCCATACCCCTAACCTCCCTCACCCGAGTTCTCAAAATTACTATTTTCCTATTTAAAATTTATGACAGTGGTGTTAAAATCCTTCAGAATCATCAACGCAAATCAGAAAGAACAATTTCCCTTCTGAAATAGGATGTGTGTAATCCATTATTGTTGGGACTCGAGAGGAAAAACAGAGAGAATAAAATGTCTCCCTGTGCACGGTGTCTTATGAAAGTTTGGTACCTGTGCTCCTGGTTTGGTGGTGCTCTGTTATCTGTCTCTTCATCCACTTATTTGTATTTCTCTAAATGTAATCCTATTTGTATTTAAAAAATTATTAATTTTGTTTTGGGGCCCTACCTGGTGGTGCCTAGGGATTATTCCTGGCTCGGTGCTCAGGGGACCATGTGGGATACAGTGGAAAGAACCTGGTCAGCTGCATGGGAGACAAACACCCTTCCCGCTATAACATCACACAGCCAGTTTTCACCTACTGTTATTTTTCAGCCAGTTTACCACCTACTGTTCTTATTGCCTGTAATTGCACATTTGTGTGGTTATGTAACTTATCTTAATCACGAGTTACTGACTGGCAGCTCACTTATGGCCAGATTGTCTAGTGAGGTAGAAGATGGTTGAATACCTTTAGGAGCCGACACGATAGTCTAGCGTGTAAGGTGCTCTCCTTGCACATGATTCACCTGGGTTTGATCCCGGCACGCCATATGGTCCCCCACCCCGAGTGATCCCTGAGTACAACTGGGGTTAGACCCCCAAAAATTATTTTTAATTGTTTAAACAACAAATGCCTTTAGAGTTAATTATTCGGGACTAGAAAAATGGCATGGATAAATAAGATAATAATTAGCAACTTGTTTCCAAATTTGGGAAATTAATCTGTATTGAGCTCAGTAAAATAAGAAAGTTAAACTGGTAGGGTCTGACAATAAGAAATCTAGGTAATGTATTTGGGGCCGGAGCGATAATCCAGCGGGTAGGGCATTTGCCTTGCATGCGGGCCAGCCCATGCCGGCCTGGGTTTGATCCCCGGCATCCCATATGGTCCCCGAGCACTGCCAGGAGTAATTCCTGAGTGCAGAGCCAGGAGCAATCCCTGAGCATCACCGGGTGTGACCCACAAAGCAAAAAAAAAAAGAAAAAGAAAAAGAAAAATGGCATGGAGATAAGGCACTTGTCTTGTATGTGGCTGTAGCCGCCATAACTCCGATTCATATCCCTGACACCACCTCTGGCCTCTGGAGAAGACCACCAGGGGTCACTCCTGAGCACCATCAGGTATGGCCCTTGGCACCTCCAATCCTCAGTTCAATCAAAAGAACAATAATAAGGGCTAGATAGTACAGGGGTTAAGGTGCTTGCCTTGAATGCTGCTGATCCGAGTTCCAGCCCCAACACCACACATGGTTCCACAAGCACCTCCAGGGGTCACTCCTGAGCACAGAGTCAGAAGTACACCCCACCCCCCCAGCCCCACACAAGGTGTGGTGCCGAAACATGACTTCCCCCAAAATATATATAGCTGATTCTTTATACATCCAATTAATTTATTTTCTAGATATGGAATTTCTGAGTGTGCTTTTCTTAAAGTCAGTTTTGTCGTACTTTTGTTTTGATGGGGGATGTGGGGCATTGGGCCACACCCAGCAGTGCTAATGCCTTACTCCTGACTCTGTGCTCAGAGATTATTCCTGGTGGGGCCAAGGGGACAGGGTGTTGTCAGGATCAAACTGGTGCTGGCCACATGCTAGGCAAACGTCTTAACCCCTGTGCTAGCCTTCCTGCACTGAATATACTTTTTTTGAGTCTTATATATTGCTAAGTTTCTTTCCATAAAACTCTACCATTTTATACTTCTTAGAATCACTGTATCACTATATCACTGTCTTCCCGTTCATCATCGATTTGCTCGAGCGGGCACCAGTAACATCTCCATATGACCTGTCTCATGCAACTAGAGCCCAAGGGTACCTGCTTGCTCCAGGAACATAAAGAGCCTCAAACCATTCCATCAGGTCATGGGAATGAGGTCCATCATTGTTACTGGTATCTGGCATATCAAATACGACACTTCTTAGAATGATCAAACAAAAAAATTTTCTCATATTTTTGGGCTGGAGAGATGAGGTTGGGCGTTTACCTGACTCAGCCCAGGTTCGATCCACAGCACCCCATAAGGTTCCCCATGTTCTAGGAGTGATCCTTGAGCACGGAGCCAGGAGTAAGCCCTGAGTGTTGCTGGGTGTGGCCCCAAAGTAAAACACAAAACAAAAATTTCTCATGTTAATACTATGTTTATATATCATTCGTGTTAATACTCTGTATTCATCCAGTTCATTAACTCACGAAAAGTGCCAACTTGAGGTATACATCATAGATTTCCCCTCAGGGAGATTTTCTCCTGTTTCGTTTGGGTTATATCATATTATCGTGTCGTGTGTGTGTATGTGTTTGTATTTGTGTGTCCTGGGAGTCTTCCCAAGACTCTGAAATGATCACTTAGCTTTAAAAACTGTAGATCTGACTTTGACTTTTAACTTTGCTAATCAGAATTAAAGCGGACTCTGAGACGATGGCAGGTAAGCGGGAGGTCTGCTGGGTCTCAGGCCAGCCCAACGCCCCCTGAAAGAGAGCTGACATCTGGGATTGTACACAGGGCCCCGGTGGCACACAGAGAGTAACACACTCTGGCTAATCCAGCTGTGTGCCACAGCACCCTGTGTACAATCCCATGTCAGCTCTCTTTCAGTTCTTCTCTCTTCTGCATGACGGTTACTCATATTTGCCTGCAACACGGTACGACCTGGTTGTGCTGTGAATTCACCGGAGGTGCCTATGTCTGTTGGGTCCTTGCAGAAATACGGAGTTGCGGAAGGCAAGCCTCTCAGCGAAGCTCAGGGCCATGGCCAAGGCCATGGGGGAGGAGTGTCCCATGTTCACGCCACCTGGAGGAGACGCTAGACGAGGTATGGGGTGTGTGTGTGTGTGTGTGTGTGTGTGTGTGTGTGTGTGTGTGTTGGGGGTGAACTTGCAGTGACAGTGGAACTGCCATTTGAGTTCTTGTGTAAGCTCTGTTTCTGTGTAAGAGCCAGGCAGTTGGAAAGTTTGGATTCATATAAACTGTTTATCATTCACTTTTCCTCCCCCTTCCCCTTTTAATTTTGCTTTTTTGGGTCACCCCCCAACAGTGCTCAGGGGTTATATTCCTGGCTCTGCACTCAGAAATTAAGAAATTACTCCTGGTACTGCCTGGGGGGATCATATGGGATGCCTGGGATCGAACCGGGTCTGCTGCTTGCAAGGCAGACACCCTCCCTGCTGTACTGTGGCTCTGCACCCTTTCCGCCCCACTTTTAAGCTCGTCTGTTTTTGTCACTTAAAGTTAAGTTGGCAGCCATCACCGAGAGCATGTTTATTTGTTTATTCATTTATTCAATGGGGGGTACACGCCTGGTGGTGCTCAGGACTTATATCTGACTCTGTTCTCGGGGTGTGGGCAACCATCAAGGTGCCAGTGATCGAGCCCGGGTCAGCCGCATGCAAGGCAAATGCCTTCCCCACTGGAGTCTCGCTTCCCCTCCTACATGTGAGCAGATCTAACGCAGTGCGATATTGGATGGAACTGCTCGAGGAGCTCCTGAGGTGGGAAGCAGCGGCTTGGGCTGGGGAAGGGGAATTCAGTAGAACAGGCTTGGTGCTGTCCGAGAAAGGGCAGAGGCAGGCGCAGAGAGAGCAGAGCAAGTTTGCCTGCACATGGCTGACCCCACTGCTAAAACTCCAGCACTGAATGTGATCCTCTAGGCAGTGCCAAGAGTCAGTGCTGAGTCCAGAGCCAGGAGTATGTGTTTATGGACCGTACTTCTGGATAGGTTCATAAAGCAGGAAGAAGACAGGAAGAAGGCTCTCTTTTAAGCCTGTGTTCTCCTTCCTGTAAGTTTCATGATTTACTTGCAGAGCATTTCTATGAACTCACCAGAGGAAAGATTGGTTCTAATTGCACCGATAGACTTTTTTGTTCTTTCCTGGCCTGACCTAACACTATTTTTATGAGCATCCATTAGATTTTTTGTAGCTAGAGTCTCAGAGCCTTGAAGTCAGGAATTAAGAATTGAATCTTACCTTTGTCCCCAACGTGCTTCCACAGTTCCACTAATGGGGGCGTTGGGATGGGGGAGAGTCGGGGGGCGGACGCTGAGGCACCTCGCACAAAATCCAGGAGCAGAGTTGGGGATCCCCTTCTGTCCCAGGGGATCAGTGGCCGGACGGAGAAAAAATGCAAGAATCCAGCGAAGTTTCAAAATGCTTTACTTAACACAGGTTCAGGCATACAAATCAGCAATAGGAAGAATCCTGAGCTCAGGATTCCCGACTGGGTCCTGGCCACGTGTAGGCCAAGATGGCTGCCACCATGTGTTAAGGCCCTGTAGAAAGGAGATAGAGACAGGGCGCTAGTAGAAAGGGGGAAAGAGAGAGCAAGCAACCTGCCAAAAAAGAGCGAGCAGGGAGGAAGCAGCCTAGTTTTATATCCTCCCACTCAGACCTCCCACAGGAAATGAAAGCCATCAGGGTCAAATGCCTTCAGGTAATTTCTCCCAGAACCTTACCTAGGCCCTTTGAGATGTTAATGTCAAGATCTGCCTAGGAAATGCCTTTGCAGGGTAGAGAGAAGGGGTTTCTGAGATGAACTGTATCTCTGAATACAAAGGCATGCATCTGTACAAAAGACTATACTATAGTCAGTTAAATATTTCTCCAAGCCTTCACAAGAGTCTCTTCTTTACTTCATGGTAGTTCTGTATGTTAGCTTTGAGTTATCAGAGAGCCATGCTTGCTTGCTTGGAGGCAAACGGCATTTCTCTCTGGTCTAATTACTTAGAGATCCAACGTGGCCAGGCAAATATGCCGGTAAGATCTAGCTAGTCCCACGATGATTGTGGCAGCATGAGAGAATATTTATACCAGCCAGTACGGAATACATGGTCAGATAAGACTGCCACATTTAAACTGCCCTGCTATCTACAAAGTGACCTGCAGGAGGCAATCCAGGCCAGATGCAGAGGCTCTGGGCAGGTGTACTGCAACAGGGGGCACTCACACATTCGAGTCTGTGATGCTGTAGGCCGGATGAACAGAAGTAGAGGTTGAGCTTTTATTCCTTGCCTAGGTCTTAGGTTGCCATAGAAGGAAAAGAAAAGAAAAATCCAGGGGCCAGACTGGAGTGTTAGTCCAGCGGCTAGAGGCCATGCATGTGGCCAACCTTGGTTTGAACCCTGGCGTCCTACATAGTCCCCTGAGCACCTCTGGGAGTGATCGCTGAGTGCAACAGAACCAGGAATAAGCACTGTCAGGTATGGCCCAAAAAACAGTAAAGAAAAAGAAAAAAAAATCCACTCGGTTCCATTTTGTGTTTGTTTCAAAGATGGTCGTTGAAGTCACTTGATCAAACTTCTCAATCCTTTCCTTTAGGTGAAAATGCGCGGGGAAAATCTTCTTTGAATTTCTCTGTCAGCAGATCCAGAAGGAAGCAGATCCAAAGGGCCAGGTCTCCCAAGGAGGCCCAAGCAACTCCCTGGAGACTTCTTTGGTGGAGATCTTCCCTTTCGGGACAACCCCGGCCTCCACGCTCACTTCAGACAGCGGCGCTCTGGGCCTGGTGGCCAGCGTCTTAGTTGTGAGTCACGGTGCTTACATGAGAAGCCTGTTTAATTACTTTATCGCCGACCTTCAGTGTTCCTTACCAGACACGGTCACGGAATCCGAACTCATGTCAGTCAGCCCCAACACAGGCATGAACGTCTTCATTGTAGACTTACACGAGGGACCAGAAGCAAAGCCAGCAGTTCAGTGTGTGTGCATAAACCTCCAGGAGCATCTCAATGGGAAGGTTAAAGCTTACTCAAGCTAAGGCTGCATGAAAGTCATAGACGTGGGAGCTACTTCAAGGGGTGCCTTGGGCTTTCTGTCTTTCCTCCGCTAGTGCTGATCGGACGGTTCAAAAGCTATCATCACAGGTTATAAAACTCAGATGTCCGCATAGCCACAATAAAACACTACTGGAATACCGTTTCCTCCTTTCTTTTTTTGTGCCACACCAGCAATACCTCAGGGCATACTCCTGTCTTTGCACTCAGGAATCACTTCTGGCAGTGCTCGGGGCACCATATGGGATGCCAGGGATTGACCCGGGTTGGCATGTACAAGGCAAGCGCCTTACCTGCTGTGCTCTCTCTGTAGCCTCTGGAATAACATTTCAAGCAGACTTAACTTGGTTCAAGTATAGCTGGAAATTTCAATCGTATTTTTACTGTTATGTGTGTTCATTTATTTTTCCAGATGGTAAATCAGTGAAGAAACTTAATATTGCAAATCAGGAGATTAATAGCTTAGTTACTATGTTTTTTTTTCAATTCTTTTCTTTTTTTGCATTGGCATTTTTCTTTAATGGCCCACAAAGAAAACCAAAAAGGTCGAGCCTATTTTACTGATTTTTTGGTAAGATCTACTGTATGTTTTATACTTTCATCAGATGCTTGAAAGGTGTAACTAATTATAATACCCACTGCATATTTATAGTGACAATATGTTATATATTTCAGGTCTTTTAAATCAGAAAATGTATTATCATTCTAAGTATATAAAATTTAAAAAGATCTTAATTATAGAAATCAGCAATACAAAGACATGAGTCAACATTTGAATTTTTCTTTTTATTTTAACATAATGTATAAGATTGTTCCTAATACAGCTGTTTCAGGCACTCAGTGTTCAGCACCAAGCCCACCACCAGTGTGCCCTTCCTTCCACCAGGGTCCATGGTTTCCCACCCACCACCCAAGCCTCCACCCTTAGCGGGCACAAACAAACGCATTCCGTATTACTCGTTACAACAAAAAAAAATGCAATTATTAAAAGACAGGTCAATAAAAGTTAATTTGTGATCATTTTTATGCCTCACAATGATGTTAGTGAAGTCACTGATGATCTACTGTGCTGGTTGGTGCCAGCTAAGCCTCTGTGTTACTGTGTAGGCTCGGTGAGCTTGGTGGTCTATGAGACTTTCCATCAGATTTGCTGGAATCCTACTGGGCTGACAGTACTATGAATTTTGGAGATGTCCTGCGGCTGCCTGTGCCAGGAGCTGGGGAACTGGAAGCCTTTGGTGATGTGGCCACAGTTGTGGAGCTGGGCTGTTTCTATGCAGGAGGGTGTCAGGTGTGGCTGCTGGGCCTTCAGGTAGAAAGGGGAATGTGCCTCCGAGTGTTTCAGCCTGGGCCGGTCTACCTGGGGAGAGTCAGTGGTGTCATGTTCTTTTCAAGTTTAGTGTGGAACTGGGCTGTTTCTGTGCTGAAAGATGTAACATGAATTTTTTCACTGGAGGGCTGGTAGGTGTGGGCAAATGCAGATCACATACTGATTGCATACTGGCCGCAAAGAAAGAAATTAAAGTATTATTTGATTGAAAAATAGGAAGGCATCTGAGCCGAGAAAACAGAGCCCCTCTTTCATATCTGTAGGCTGAAGAATTTGAGGAAATGTTGAAGGAAGCTAAAGTTAATAGTTGACTGCTCAGTCATCCCAGCATAAGGGGAGTTCTTGCAGAGAAAGTATGAAAGTGTTTTCTTGTTAATCACAACATGGATTTGTTTGTGTGTGCATGTGTGTGTGTGTGTCTGTCTGTCTGTCTGTCTGGGTCTGTGTGTGTCTGGGTCTGTGTCTGTGTGTCTGGCTGTGTAGTAACATTCCTCTTTTTTCCACCAGGTGGCAATGGAGCAAAAGGGGTTTTATACCTAAAACCTAGTCTAATTTGAGGCTGGAGAATTAGTGCAAGGGAAGAGGTGCTTGTCTGACATTAGATGGACCCTGGTTTGGTTCCAGGCAGCACCGTACTGGATCCCTGAGCATAGAGCCAGAAGTAAGCCCTTGAGTCCTGCTGGGTGTGGCTTCAGACCACAACCAAACAAAAAGCCTAATCTGAATGAAAAGTGTTCCGTTATGTGTGACTTGCTTTAAGATCACGGTGGTGAATGTGGCTGATGCTGAACCTTCGGGGCATTAGTATTTAGGCTGTCAGTTACGACTAAAGCCTCACTGAGTTGAAGCGTAAGTGGAAGAATAACAGGAGTCATAGTGAAGGTCAGGGTTACACTGTGCCCTTGTGTCCAACAGGTTTCCTATTAGCACTAACCAGAGTACATGATTGAGCAGACAGAAACCTGAAATGTGGCAGCTGAAACCTGAAAAATAACCAAAAAAGGGAAAATTGAAAAATCCACATTCCTGTCCTCCTGAAGTAGTAACTTTAATTAATTTATCTTTTTTGGTTCACACTGAGCAATTCTCAGGGGTTACTCTTGGCTCTGCACTCAGGAATTACTCCTGGCAGTGCTTGGGGGACCATATGGGATGCCAGGGTCGGCCACGTGTAAGGCCCTACCTACTGTGTTATGTGGGTCCATATAACATTATGTGGATCCACATTAGTTATGTGGGTCCAGCCCCATAACTTTACTTCTAAAAAGGAAATGTATTATCGTGTAAGTCAAGTTCCTACACCCACTTCCCACTATCCTGTCCCTTTTTTTTTTTGCTTTTTTGGGTCACACCCAGCGATGCTCAGGGTTCCTCCTGGCTCTGCACTCAGGAATTACTCCTGGCAGTGCTCGGGGACCATATGGGATGCTGGGGATCAAACCCAGGCCGTCATGGGCTGGCCGCGTGCAAGGCAAACGCCCTACCCGCTGGGCTATCGCTCCGGCCCCTCCTGTCCCCTTTCTAGTACTCCCTGGAGACCACCACAGCCCTAGTCCCTGGCACTTATCCGTATTTTGCCTTGCTGTCTAAGGAAATGATAGGGTTTTGGTTTTTTAAAAATGTCTGTTAAGCACTGGACTAGAACTGAGTGCTGAAAGTAGGTAAAGGAATATACAGGATAATATTCAGTGTCATGTTTTGCAAAAACATGGTGCACAAAAAAAGGAGAGTCAGAGAGAGACAGAGAGAGAGAGAGAAGTGCCTGCCATAAAGACGGGTTATGGGGGGGTGGGTGGGGAGGGAAACGGGGGCACAGTTGGGGAATGTGCACTGGTGGAGGGATGGTGTTGGAACACTGAAATTGCATGGTGATTCAATAAAAAAATACGAAAAATAGTTAAGAATTATCAAGCTTATATACATTGTATATAAGCTTATACAATGTATATCAAGCTTATATACAATGTATATCAAGCTTATATATTATTATTTTAATATATCTTGGAGCTCTGTTGATCTATATAAAGGTCTAGTTACTTATAACCACCATATTGAATAAATATGGCACATTTGATTAATTTCCCTTTTATGGGCTTTGTTGTAGTCTGCTTTCTTATAGAAACAATGCTTCAGGGGGCAAACCAATGCATCTCCAAGATGACAAGAAATCACACACATTTTTTTTTGTTTTTAAATGTTTTTTTTTTTTTAAATGGCATCACTATTGTCTTTCTGGTTAAGTTAGGCAGTTCCTGTTTGCCACCTTTCTGTCAACACTTTATCAAGTGATGCAACTGATGAAATTTTGTTCATCTGATGAGTGAAAGGTATTATTTTTTAAGAGTTTTCTGTGTTTGCAGAGAACAATTTTTCTTTTTTCTTTTTTTTTTTTTTTTGCTTTTTTGGGTCACACCCGGCAATGCTCAGGGGTTACTCCTGGCTCTGCACTCAGGAATTACTCCTGGCGGTGCTCGGGGACCATATGGGATGCCGGGGATCGAACCCTGGCCGGCATGGGCCGGCCGCGTGCAAAGGCAAACGCCCTACCGCTGGGCTAAGAGAACACTTTTTCCATGTGGGTTCTGGCATTTAGAATTGTTTCACAATCACTGTTATAAATTCTTTGCCTGGTTTTCTTTTGGATTCACTTTTTCTTTGTGAGTGGCAGGTGTTGCTATTGCAAATATCTTCCAGTTCACTTGTATTTTACATGCGTGTCTTAAGATTTTAATTTTCATGTCTGTGGTTTTTTTTTTTTTTTTTTTGAGGGGGCCAGCTTTGCTTTTGTCTTATTCCTGGCTGTCTCCTTATGGATCAGTCCTGGTGGGGATGGAGTGTAGTGCTGGGAAATTAAATTATTAAATTAGATTGGGACAGGGGGTATGTGGGCCAGGGACCAAATTCAGGGTTGTTGACATGCTTGAACTATTTGCCTAGCTCAGCCCTGATTCTTACATCATTCACACACACACACACACACACACACACACACACACACACACACAAAATGTCATTTTCTACAGCAGCTTTCAAGATTTTATCTTCTTTTTTTTAGCAATTTTCTGCAATAGCTGAGTAGTTTTATTTCCATGTGTTTATCATGAGGTTTACTGCCCATGCAGCAGCAAATTAGTTTTCCCCAGTTTAGGGAATAAATCAGCCATTGTATCTTCAAACAGTTCTTTTGTGGGGTGGAGAGGGATTCGTGTATGGTAGTGTTCAGGGTTCACTCCTGGCAGTGCTCAGAGGATCCTATGTTGTCAGGGGCCGCTGGGTTCCCCAACAATACCAGAAATGAGTTCTCTTCTACCTCCAGAGTCGGCGGGGATGGATGAAAACTCAGGAATCCAGCACAGTTTTAAAAGGCTTTACTCCAGGGGTGGTTTTATTTTTTATTTTTATTATTATTATTTTTATTGCTTTTCGGGTCACACTCGGCAATGCTCAGGGGTTTCTCCTGGCTCTGCGCTCAGGAATTACTCCTGGCGGTGCTCGGGGACCATATGGGATGCCGGGGATCGAACCCGGGCGCATGTGCGCCCGCCGTGCAAGGCAAACGCCCTACCCGCTGGGCTATCGCTCCAGCCCCAAGGGGTGGTTTTAGTAGTGCTCCATTTTTATGGTTCTCTTGTTTTTAAAGCAGCTGAGGACAATATAAAAGAGGAATCTTTATCAGGCACTGGTTACCTTTGCAAGGAAAAAAGACCAGCCCCATCAAAAAAATGGGAAGAAGAAATGAGCAGAAACTTCTAGAAAGAAGAAATTTGCATGACCAAAAGGCCTATGAAATATGTTCTTCGTCACTAATCACCAGGGATATGCAAATCAAAACAACAGTGAAATATCTCACACTACAGAGACTGGCACATATTCTTTTTTTTTTTTTTTTTTTTTTGCTTTTTGGGTCACACCCGGCAACGCTCAAGAGTTACTCCTGGCTCTGCACTCAGGAATTACTCCTGGCGGTGCTTGGGGACCATATGGGATGCCAGGGATCGAACCCGGGCTGGCACAGGACAGCCGCGTGCAAGGCAAACGCCCTACCAGCTGGGCCATTGCTCCGGCCCATGGCACATATTCAAGGAGCAAGAACAACCAGTGCTGGCATGGATGCGGTGAGAAAGGGACTCTCATCTATTGTTAGTGGGAATGTCTACTGGTCCAGCCCTTTTTGGAGAACTATATGGACATTTCTCCACAAACTAGAAATAGAACTCCCATTTGACTCAGCAATACCACACCTGGAGATTTACCCTAGGGTCCCAAAAACACACAGCAGAAACACTATCTACACATCTATGTTCATAGCCTCACTGTTCACAATATCCAGAATCTGGAAACAACCTGAGTACCTGAGAACAGATGACTAGATAAAGAAACTTTGGTACATCTACACAATGGAATACTATGCAGCTGTTAGAAAAAACAAAGTTATGAAATTTGCCTATAAATGGATGGACATGGAGAGTATTATGCTGAGTGAAATTAGTCAGAAGGAAAATGACAGTTATAGAATGACTGCATTCGTTTCATTTGTGAGATACAAAACAAATAGTATGAGATCAATATCTACGGCCAGGCAATACATAGACCAGGAGGATTTGTCAATGGTACAAATCTACCATGAGTGTGTGGAGGTCAGAGGTTTGGCAGTGTGCTAACAATTGCTGGAAATGGTAATGCCAGACTAGAACTGAGCACTGAACACAGGCAGAGCAATATACATGATAATGCCTAAATGCATGTATTGCAAGCCACAATGTGTAAGAGAAGGGAGAGAGACAGACAGGCATAGAGGAGGAGGAGAAGAAGGAGAAGGAGGAGGAGGTGGAGGAGAAGGTATAGGAGGAAAAGGAAGAAGGAGGAGGAAGAGGAAGGAGGAGGAGGAATAAGAAGGAGGAGGAGAGGCGGGAAGGAGAAGGAGAAGAAGACGACCTACCATAAAGGCAGGCTGGGAGAGGGGCGGAATTTGGGGATATTGGAAACGTGGTGGAGGGTTGGTTGCTGGAACACTGTGGCTGAGACCCAATCATGAACAGCTTTGTAATTGTATATCTCATGATGGTATAATACATTTTTTTAAAAGAAGAGGAAATATTGCCTCTTTCTAAAGCATGATGAGAGCTAGAAGGGGTCATATTAAACAAAGTTTAGTCGGGGCGGAGTGATAGCCCAGCGGGTAGGGCGTTTGCCTTGCACGTGGCCGGCCTGTGCCGGCCTGGGTTCGATCCCGGCATCCCATATGGTCCTCCGAGCACCGCCAGGAGTGATTCCTGAGTGCAGAGCCAGGAGTAACCCCTGAGCATCGCCAGGTGTGACCCAAAAAGCCAAAAAAAAAAATAAATAAACAAAGTTTAGTCAGAGAAAGAATAAATAACTGGATGATCTCACCCATGGCTTGTATGACAACAAACAAACAAGGGAAGAAATCAAATGGTTACAAACCCTTGGACTTCAGCTCTAGAACTGAGGTCACTAAGGAGTGGGGGAGAGGGCTGAGGGCAGGGCAAGGGAGGGGTGGACAGGAAGGGACAGAGTGACAATGATCAAGGTACAATAAGTCCACCTAACGCGTGTAACTCTTACAAGCGTGTAACTACAGCAGCAATGAAATAAAATCCTTCAGCCAGATAAACAATGAAGAGTCACTTGCCCCTTCTGACTTTCAGACATTTGGGGAAGGGCTGGAGAGATATTACACAAGTAAAGCACTTGCCTTGCACACAGCCAAACCAGGTATGGGCTCCTGAGCTCCACCAGGACTGATTCCTGAGCAGAGTCAGGAGTAAGCCCTGAGCACTGCTGGGTGTGTCCTCAACACAAACACAAAGAAATATGGTGAAGGAATAAATCTTAAAAACAAGTGATCTATTTTGCTTTTTCTTAAGTCTGGAGAGAACTTTGAAAACCACCTTGAAGAAGTTTGATTTATGGGTTCTAGAAAGAAGCCCCTTGATCTCTGCTCCTGAGTCTGGCCCAGTGGCTTTCGAGTGACTTGAGTGCTTAGAATTTTATTTTATTTTAATTTTTTAATGCTTTTAGGTCGCATCCAGCAACGCTCAGGGGTTATTCCTGGTTCTTCATTCAGGAATTCCCCTGACAGTGCTTGGGGACCACATGGAATGCCAGGAATTGAACCCAGATCGGCTGGGTGCAAGGCAAAAGCCCTACCTGCTTTACTATCGCTCTGACCCTGAGTGCTTAGACTTTTAAAGGGACATCCTAGAGAGTAAACCCTCTACTCAGTGGTCTTTGGCTGGAGGCCCTTTGAGGATCAGTCCATGGTGACCGGACACTAAGTTCCTTCACAGTCCATTTTAAGAGGAGGTAGAGGGTGAAGTTTGGTAAGAAGAACAGTGATTGGTTTGAGCTGGAGTATTTGAGATTCAGAGAGAAGGCACACTGATGTCTTTGCTTCCCAGTGAGGGAGAGACTCAGAAAGGGATTCTGGTGACCCCTACCTCACAGAGAAGATATAGGCATTCTGCAAGGGGGCTTCAGGGTGAACCTAGAGATGGTAGGTACACAGTGCAGGGGTCACCTGGGAGGTGAACGTGCTTGGGTCTGAGGGTCTTTTTCAAATACAAAGGAAAGATCTCTCCTTCAAGGAAATATATTTAAGCTGGAGTGATAGGAAAACCAATGTAGAAATCTAGTGGATGAATATGGGAATAATCCTACAAATTAGCATTTGTAGTAGTTTGTCTTGGTTTTTTCTTCCGGAAAAAGGTCCAAGAAAGAAGTACAGCCATCCTATTTTGAGATATCCATGTTATTTGAAGATTATTTTTTTAGTAAAGGTTGGCAAACAGGAGCCAGGTTTGTCTATACCCAGGGCTCTGCCCCGTGGGCCCTGGATGGTTGATGGTCTGACTTAGAAAAAGACTGGGCTCCCTTGGATGAACCCAGAGCCACGGCAGAACCTGGCAAGGTGTATTAGATATGCCAAAAACAGTGACAATAATGGATCTCATTCCCAACAAATGGAGACATTACTGGCAGTCGCTCAAGCAAATCGATGAACAATGGGAAGACAAGTGGCACAAGTGATACACGTGATAGGAAAACCAATATTTGTTTTATTTTAATTAATTTTTTTGCTTTTGGGGGTCATATCTGGCGATACATAGGGGTTACTCCTGGCTCTGCACTCAGGAATTACTACTGGTTGTGCTTGGGAGGACCATTGTGTTGTCACTCCAGCCCCCAACATTGATTTAAAAGCAGACTAGATTTTAGTAATTCTGTTTGAATTAATCCAAGTTATGTCTGCTCCTAAATGGAAGAAATTTGAACCATTAAAAAAATCCTGATGTGTGTCCTGGAGTTTGGAGTTTGTTTTCTCCAGAATTCCCAAAGTTCCTCTTCCATGCCCCCTTGAATTCTTCAAGCTTTTATGTTGCAATACAGAGAAAAACGCTAGCAAGTACTGAATAAATTTTTATTTTTCTTTCAGACAGCAGAAAGGAATAAAAGAGTTACATTTTTATAAATATCTATAAATATAGAGTGATAGGCAAAAATCTTCCAAATAAATAAATAAATATTGTTGCATGCTAAGGGATAGGAGATTTGGAGGGAGTGGGGTGGGGGGTTACTTTGGCTTGGCCAAAGAGAAAACCCTTGATAAATGTCACCAAGTATGTGAGCATACAGACCAGTTTTCTCTCCAAGTCTGGGATTTTCCGGCTGGTTATCAGTACTGGGGAGTTTCCCAGAGCTTTCTGACATAAGGACATCTCCAATGGGAAATGAAACCGTGGAGAAAGCATTTGCCAAGCACTGCTATGCAGAATTTGACAGAGTTTTAGGATCACAGAATAGGAACAAGTCCCTCCAGGTGAGCCGAGAAACATCAGGTGGAAACAAGTCAGGGCTATTTCTCCCGAGCAGAAGGAACAGATTTGTTGCTGAGTGGGAGAAAAACAGTGAATGGGAAAGGGAGAAGCTGGTGTGACCTCATCCGATGGGCCGTGAAATACGGTAACTCAGAAAAGAGTGGGAGGGGCACCTTCCTTGTTGACAGCTTCGCCTTTGGTGTTGAGTTGCCTTAAAGGCAGCTCTGACCGGGCAACTCTCTTGTGAGAGGCTCTACAGCCTGGGGTGAAGGAACCGGCAGGGATCCTGGCATTCACTTTCTTCAAGAAGACTGTCAGGGCTTGTGGATTGGAACACTGGCTTCATCTAATGCTCTCAGAATTGCCAAGTGAACCCAAACCCAGACAGGTCAGCCTCAGGGGCCGTAACTCAGTCCCTAGCTACTGGCAGAGGCGTAAAGAGAAGAAACACCCTTGGCTGTCAAGGTTTCTCTAAGGCCTGTGCACTGGCCTCCCAGCTATTACTGTTCCCAGAGTCCTTGATGCCGCTGAGACAGGAAAAGACTGAAGGGAGTACTCTTCACCTGGGAGGGCCTCCAAGGAGGGTCTGACTCTGTTTCCATTTGGAAAATCAAATCCTGGCAGGTTGGAGCCAATACTCAAATCCCGTCTTCAAGTCTAATTCATGAACGTGAAAGGAGGGGGCAAGAGATGGGATAGGCCTTAGGGCCCAGGAGAATGGGCAGGGACCCAGGCACCTTCTCTGCCCTGGACGCTGGTCCCTTAGGGAGCTGCCAGAGCTGCCTCAGTTCTTCTGAGTTTCTTCGTTCTTAGAGTTTGACCTGCCTCGCGCCATTTTGGGCGGTGGGGGATGGGGCACAATGGCAGATAACTTCAAGGGAGCCCAGAGCAAACTGCCGGTGCACCTCCTCCCTAGGAAGCAGGGCACTCACCAGGCTTGGGATTCCTCTTCTCTTTGGGGACCCCTCCCCAGATAACCATCAGGACTTCTTAGGGTATTTCACAGCATAAATGCAGTCTACTAGTTTGCGCCTTTTTTTCCGGACAAAAAATAGGTTGCCACCATTATGTGACTTTTTTTTAAGTGCTGACATTATTGGGGGGGAAAGAAAGTCAAAGGGGCCGGAGAGATAGATAGTTAGAGGGCAGGGCATTTGGCTTGCACGGGGCCAGCACGGGTTCCAATCCCAGCATCCCATGAGGGCGCCCCTGAACCCCGCCAGGAGAGATTCCTGAGTGTAGAGGGGCAGGAGTAAGCCTTGTGCATCGCCAGATATGGCTCCACAACAAACAGTCCAACAACAACAAACACAGATAAAACCAAAGCCACATAAGCAAAACAACTGGTGAGGATGAAGCAGCGGCGGCCTCATCCCAATGGGCAGTGAAATGAGTCGGGGAGCTCATTCAATCCTCTGGGGGACCCCCTAGGGAGGGATGGGAGAGAAGTAGCTTCCCGTGACTACTCACCCTGCCTGGGGGAATGTAAAAGCACTGGGTCTCTGTAGAGCTAGAGTCGCTTTGGGGGAGGAGGGCCGGTGGCCTCGGGGTCCCCCACCCACCCCCGCACCCCGGGAAGGCCAGTCTAGCTGTAGGTGGGCCGGCACCTCTGGTCGGCCGCGTGCGTCCGGAACCGATTGCTCCGGATCACCCCCAGAGGGTCGCTGGCCACCACGCTGTTGTCCTCAGCGCTGGGCAGCTCCCTGCGAGCAGGAGACTGGGCCTGGCCCGAGGCGGGGGCGTGGGCGCAGCACATTGAGCGGGTCGGGGTCGGCGTTGTCCTCGGCGCTGCGCGTGTGGCGGCGCGGAGCGGGCCGCGGGGTGTGGAAGCGCGCAAGCGGGATCTCGTTCCGGAGCGACAGGAACTGCGAGTAGGGAGGCGGGTTGGCGCCAGGCTGGAAGGGGCGCTTGGCGCGGCCCAGGCTCACCAGGAAGCGGTGGTGCGGCGAGAGGTACACGTCGTAGCCGTTCTCCAGCGTCCGCTGGAGGAAGCGGCAGCTCTCAGGGCTGAAGTGATGCTGAAAGGGCCAAGGCGGCAGGTGAGTGGCCGCCCCCACCGTGCGCTCTGGGCTCACAGCTTTGGGTGTCTGCAATAACGGGACTCGGCCCCCCACATGGCCCCGCCTTTAACCTTCTTCCTTTAATTCTGCTTTGCAGATATACCTGAGCACCCAGCATAGCACCCAACATAGTTCCCGCCTCCAGGGTGCACCACAGCCCAGAGGCAGGGGGCTAGGGGGTGTCTTCTGCACCTGCCCACAAGCCAGGCTGGCCTGGCACCTGGTTTGCGTGCTTAGGGCAGGGCAGAGACATAGTCCTTCCTGTGTCCCGTGACTCCAGGCCGTTCCCATTCCCTGGTGTTTCCAAACCAACGCCCTCCCCCCCCCCCCCACATTTGGATTGTTGAAGCTCTGTCTCGGGAGATAAGGTGTGGGATCTAGGGAGGCGACCAGGGAGGCCCGTCGGCCCTGTGTGCTATTGCTCTGGCCCTCTGCGCAAGAAATTCTTGCACTCGGGAAAAGAATACGTAGGACTGAAATAGTTCCACCAAACTGGAAAGTTGTAGCTTTGTCTTGTCTTGTTTTGTTTTGGGGTCACACCTGCTCTCAGGGGTTCCTCCTGGTTTTGCACTCAGAACTACTCAGAGAAGTGCTCGTGGACCACACCAAGGTCAGCCACGTGCAGGGCAAGCATCTTAGCAGCTGGACTGTATCTCCAGCCCCAGTTGTGCTTCTTATGCAGTTTCACTGGGGTGTCTCTGGGTGGTTGGGCGGGAGGAAGAGGCCACTGAAGAACAATTCTACCTGATCATAAAATCCTTTAAAAAGAGTCTGCGTGTGGAAGCAGGGGTCCTGAGCACACCGCCTGAGGCTGTCAGAACTGAGGGCAGCGATGGTAAATCTGAGATTGCCCATGGGTGAAAGCCAATCCCACCAGGATGTGAGGCATCTCTTGTCAAGAGTTCCAGGACAAGAAACCCTAAACCTAACCATGACTCTGATACTAACCCAACCATAACCTTAACCCTAACCTAACCCTAACTCAACCCTAACCCAACCCTAACCCAACCCTAATCCCAGCCCCAACCCTAACCCCAACCCAAACCCTAACTCTAACCCTAACCCTAAATTTGAGGGTTCTGGGGGGACTTGGACCAGATCAGGAGGGTGATGCTGAAGAAGCACCTGTGGCTTTGTTCCCTTTCTGATGCTCTTTACAATAGCTGCACAAGACAGGCCCACTCAGCATCCAGGGGGTTATGCTAAACCCCAAAATGGCGACCAGAAATGAATGGCCTGTGTCCTGACCCAAGCTGTGGAAACCAGAACTTTTAATACACTTAATTAAGCAGAGAAAACACCACCAGTGGGAAATAGAATCTTTAAGCTTGAAACATCTACGTTCTGGTGTTGGAGTGATAGCACCGAGGGTAAGGGCACTCGCCTTGCATTTAGCTGAACTAGGTCTGATCTCTGTTAGCCCATATGGTCTCCTGAGTCCCACCAGGATGATCTCTGAGCACAGAGTCAGGACCAAGCCCAGAGCTCAGTCAGGTGTGGCCTAAAACCAGCTGTCCCCCTTTCAATTGCATGTTCTATCTAAGCAATGGATGATTTGCAAGTTGTAATCCTCACGGTAAAGAAACTCACCGAGCCAAAAATGTTGCCTCTGAAGTCCATGCAGAGGTATCTTCTGCTCATCACCCCTGTGATCACCACAAATCCAGCACCCTCTGATCTGATCATCAGGGCACCTGTGGAGAAAACCAGGTCAAAACTTAGCTGTGCCTTCAATGACCACCTTCATTTTACTTCCTGAAAACCCAACTTCAGGAATGCCCCCTCCATATATCGTTATTTCAAAAAATTAGTTTCAGTGCTGGGGATTGAACCCAGGATTGCACACATGCCAGGCAAATGCTCTCCCAATGAGCTATGTCCCTAGGCTTCCCTTGATTGATTTTAAAGAGTGGGTCATTTTCTACTGCCTTCCCTTGTACTTACTCCGTCAGCGTCATTGTTTCTCCACGTGTTTGTGTACCTACGCAATTGCTCATACATGCACAAGCACACACACACAGCTCTTGTGTCATCTTTTCTATGCAGGGAGCACTCTGAAGCCCTACATTCTTTCACCTGAGCTATACACACACTTTTTTAAAAAAAAAATTGAATCACCAGGCAATAGACCATTGCAAAGCTGTTCATGATTGGGTTTTAGTCATACAGCGCTCCAACACCCATCCCTCCACCAGTGCACATTTCCCAACACTAGTGTGCCTCATTTCCCTCTGACCCATACCCCACAACTTGTCTCTACAGCTGGCACTTTCTTCTGTCTCTCTAACTTTCTCCTTTTGCACATTGTGTTTTGCAAAATGAGACATTGAAGGGTTATTATTATACACACTCTCTGCCTGGACAGTCCTCCTGGCCTTGGCCTGGCTCATTTCCCTTTATGTTTGTGGTGGTGGCAGTGACATGCTTCCGAGCTCTCTGTTTTTGTGATTTCCTTATTTTGAGGTAGAGGGGGATGAGTTTGGGAACTACATCTCACAGTGCTCAGAGGTTATTCCTGGCTCTGTGTTCAAGTGATCATATGCGGTGCTGGGAATTCAAACCAGGATTGGCCGCATGCAACGCAGGTCCTCGCCTCCTGTACTAAATCTATGGCCCTGCTTTTGTGATTTTTAATCACATAGATGTCTTTGAAGGACCCCGATTGTCTGTCGAGTTCAATTCTCCTTTCAAGGAGCTGGGTTGGGGTCAGAACTGTGTTAGCTCTGCTCCTCCTCTCCCTTCTCTACTCCGCAAGTCACCCTTCTTCAAGGTTCGAGGCCCCCGAGAAGGACTTTCCCTCCTAGCCCTCCCTGATTCTGTGTTTCTTGCTTCTCAGCTTCCCAGCCCCACGCCTGCCACTGTGTTGTACGTGTACGTGTACCATGCTCCTGGCGCCAATTCCATCTCTTGTATCCCTTGAGTCAGGACCCTGGGAGTGGAACTTTGCTCTTCCTAGTGGCAGCGCACACCATCTTGAATGTCTGGGTCTTTTCTTTGAGTCCTCATTGCTGTTCTTTTTCCTTTGCTCATATGACGATGTCACCTTGGGTCACTCCTGGTCTTTCAATGTCCCTCTGTCAAAAAATTAGTCTTTTCCCAGACCTGCTTCTTAAAATAATAGATAATTTTTGGGGTCACACCCGGCAATGCTCAGGGGTTTCTCCTGGCTCTGCACTCAGGAATTACTCCTGGCAGTGCTCAGGGGACCATATGGGATGCCGGGGATTGAACCCGGGCCGGCACAGGCTGGCCGCGTGTAAGGCAAACGCCCTACCTGCTGGATTATCGCCTCCGGCCCCGGTAAATGGGTTTTTAAGCATGGCCCTGTTGTTGGGAATTGTTTCTGAGTCCCAATGACTAAAGTCTAAAACATTCTGTTTGAGGTCCGAGAGATAGTACATGGGTAAGATGCTCGCCTTGCATGTGGCTGACTCAAGTTTGATCCTGATACTGTGTAGGGTTCCCTGAACACTTTCAGGAATGATCCCTAAGCACAGAACCAGAAATAAACCCCATGACCTAGCCAGGTGTGAAGAAAAGAAGGAAGGAAAAAAGGAAGACAGGAAGGAAAAGAGGAAGGAAAGAAGAGAGGAAAGAAGGAAGGCAGGAAGAAAGGAATTGCCTAACATTTTCTTTTTTTTTCTTTCTGATTTTTGGGTCACACCGGCAATGCTCAGGGGTTATTCCTGGCTGTGCATTCAGGAATTACTCCTGGCAGTGCTAGGGGGACCATATGGGATGCCTGGGATTGAACCTGGGTTGGCGAGTGCCAGGCAATTGCCCCACCTGCTGTGCTGTTGCTCTGGCCCCCTAACATTTTCTGTCAAAACCATTTCTTAAAGTCTTTGGGGCCACTGCCATCTGCTCGAAATTCCTGGTACCTTTGACCTCATACCCCTGAGATTGTTCCAGAAGCCCTGGTCACAGTGCTCTGTGTCAGTCAGGGCAGGGACACTGACTTTGGAACTGGGGTTCTTGAGTCTGCTCCCACTCCTGCCACTCCTGGCTTGTAACCACAGGCCAGCCAGGGAAGCCAGCCTGCAGCGAAACCGTGGGCAGCCGCTGCTTTGTAGAGTGCATAAACTTGGATCCAACCCATGTGAGCCCGGCTGAGGCCAGGACTGGCCTTGGCTCAATGGTAGAGAAGCAAGCCTTGCACTTGTGAAGCCCTGACAAAAAAGAGCAAACCAAACCCACAACAAACCAACATGAGCCAATGTGAAAGTTCAGGAAGCCCGAGAGGGGAATTGTTTTCCCGTTCCTTGTCAGAAGCGCATCTCCCTGCACGTTCAGTGGCAGAAGGAAGGAGCAAATTCCCAGCTGCTGGAGCTGCTGCCTGTGGGAGCCAAGCTTTCCTCCAGTGATGAGAAGGATAGTGCCTGCACACGTGACTCTGGAAGCGGCATGGATTGGCTCCAAGGATTCTTGTTCCTCCTCCCTTGGCCACTTGGCATAATGACATTGTAAAGCCCAGATCCACCCACGTGATGATTCACAGCCAGTCCATAACCCATTGCTTAGATATAGGTGCCCGTCCTCAGGGGTGGGAAACCAGTGCTCTAGTCACTTACGACCTCCATGACCTTGAGCCACCTATTCAATCAAGTTCAACATTTGTGTTCTCGTATGAAGTTGAAGCATATACACCCTCCTCCCACCACACCCAACACTGCTTAGGGCTTCCTCCCGGCTCTGTGTTCAGGACTTACTCCTGGGCTCCAGGAGTGCCATGGCATTCCAGGGGTCAAACCCAGCTTAGCCACTTGCAAAAAAATTATCTTACCTGCTGTGCTGTCATTCTAGTCTCCATTTGCATCTTTAGACATGGAAATAGTCATTATTATTATCATTATTATTATTATTATTTTGTTTGTTTTGTTTTGGAGTCACACCCAGTGGTGCTCCTAGCTCTGTACACTGGAATCACTCATGGAATTGCTTAAGGGACCCTATGGGATGCTGGGGATTGAACCCAGGTTGGAAGCATACAAGGCAATCATCTTCCCCCATACTGTCTCTACCACACCAGTCATTATTTTTAGCCTCTGTAACATATTTCTAGAGGAGAAACACTTTTCAAGTTGCCTCAGTGAAATATCTGGAGAAAAGATAAATGCTATTGTTATTGCCTCTCTTCTGTGCTGGTTGTCAGTAAATGACACACAGAACTGTAGATTCAAGAAAGCATTTCAAGCTCCCTTCAAGAGTCTTTCTAGGGCAGCTCAGGATGATTCAGCTCCAAGTGAAGAAAGTGCCGACAGGAAAAGTGAAGGAAGGGAAGATGCAGGATCTGGGAAATGATATATGAACCAGTCAAGAAGCATCTCCTTTCTGTTTCCACCAAGCAGTGGGGAGCTTGAGGGGTGGGTTTCCTCATAACAGCTGTTTCCTGACATCAGCACTAGGGTGGTGACAGCCTTGGAGGTGTGTCATTTCAGACAACCTACAGTGCGAAGAGCTGGCTGTGCTCTCACTTGGTGGTGGCTGATTTCCTAAAACAGTCATCACTGTCACTGTCTGTCACTGTCTTCCCGTTCATCATCGATTTGCTCGAGCGGGCCCCAGTAACATCTCCATATGTCCTGTCTCATGCTAATAGAGCCCAAGGCATCTGCTTGCTCCAGGAACATAAAAAGCCTCAATCCATTCCGGAATGAGGTCTATAATTGTTACTGGTATTTGGCATATATATCAAATACAACACGGGTAGCTTGCCAGGTTCTGCCATGCAGGTAGCAGTCATCAAATGAACACATTTCGCTGTGGATGAAAATCAATGACAATGGGAGGGAGAGAAGGGGCTTGGACATCGACCCCCTCCATAAGTGGCAAAAGGTTAGAATTAGTGTTTCATGCCTCTTATTGGCTCCATATATATTTGGATGCATTTTCAACATCCACAAAGTGAATTTTACATGTTCTCTCTCTTTTCTTTTTTTTTTGCTTTTTTGGGTTGCACCCGGCGATACTCAGAACTTATTCCTGGCTCTGCACTCGGGAATTACTCCTGGAGATGCTTGGGAGACCCTGTGTGATGCCAGGGATCGAACCCAGCTCGGTCTTGTGCAAGGCAATCACTCTTCCCACTGTGCTGTTGCTCTGGCCCCTTTGCATATTCTCTTAAAATAGAGAACAACTGTCTTTTGATTGGAGATGTTACTGGTGCCTGCTTGAGCAAATCGATGAACAACGGGAAGACAAGTGATAAAAGTCTTTTGATACCAGCCTCCACTTACCACTCCATGATAGCTACACACCGAAAGGGATCCCCGCTTAAATTCCAACTAATTGATTAACTAATGGAAATTGTGATCCAGCTTTCAGATTTTGGCCATGAGTTGGCTTCCAAGATGTTGACTCTTGATTCCAGTTCTATCCTTATGAGTCCTAGGGGCCCTTTGGAACTTGGATGGTACTTTGCTTGCTTCCTTTGGTCTCTTAATACCATTGACTGATCACTAGAAGCTCAGCACAAAGGGTCTGTTGACTTTATACATAACTTATCATACCCCCAGGTTTAAGACCTTTGATTCCAATGGAATTAATGACTTGCACACAGCAAAACCATACAAAGTGCTGGCGAATTTGTTACAATAAAAGGGAAAATCCTCATTAATAGAAGCTTTATTTATTTATTTATTTATTTATTTATTTATTTATTTATTTATTTTGCTTTTTTGGGTCACACCCGGTGATGCTTAGGGGTTACTCCTGGCTCTGCACTCAGGAATTACTCCTGGCAGTGCTCGGGGGACCATATGGGATGCCGGGATTGAAGCCGGGCCGGCATGGGCTAGCCGCGATGCAAGGCAAACGCCCTACCCGCTGGGCTATCGCTCCGGCCCCAGAAGTTTTCTTCATTTAAACCGAGGTTAAATTAGTCTTTCAGGGGCTGGAGTAATAGTACAGTGGGGAAGGCATTTGTATTGCATATGACTGACCCAGGTTTGATCCCCAGCATCCCGTATGATCCCCTGAGCACTGCCAGGTATAATTTTTGAGGGTAGAGCCAGGAATAACCCCTGAGCATTATCCGGTGTCACCCAACAATAAAAATAAAATAAAATTAGTCTTTCATGCCTCTCATTTGCTCTACGCTTTGAATGCATCTTCAACATCCATAGAGTGAATTTCACTTGATCTTAGCCAAAAGGCCGAGAAGCGATCATAGAGTGAATTTAATGTATTCTCTTAAACTAGAGAACAATTGTCTTTTTTTTTTATTTTTTATTTTTTTTTGCTTTTTGGGTCACACCCAGCGATGCTCAGGGGTTACTCCTGGCTCTGCACTCAGGAATCACTCCTGGCGGTGCTCGGGGACCATATGGGATGCCGGGAATCGAACCCCTGCCGGCATGGGCCGGCCGGCAAGGCAACGCCCTACCCGCTGGGCTATCGCTCCGGCCCCAACAATTGTCTTTTGATGTCGACCCCCACCTACTACTCCATGATAGATACACACAAGGGGATCTCCACTTGGATTATCACTAATTGCTTAACTAGTGGAGATTGTGATCCAGCTTTCCACGGCCTAATCTTTAGAAACTTCCCAGTTGTTTCATGTTGCCAACAAGTTCTCAACTAGCTTCAGATAAGAATCTGGTGATTCCAGACAAGAATCACCAACTCATACCAAAATGGTTATCTCTGAGACCTCTAGTAGACTGTTGATGGTGGTGGATGGATGGTGGATAGATGGAAGGATGGATGGATGACAGATGGATGACAGATGGATGGAAGGTAGTAGGTGTGGGTGGATGGATGAATGAATGAAAGGATAAATACAGGGATAGATTAGTATATATGGGGACTCTGCATCTGTTTAGACTTTCTGGGACAAGAAACACGGACAATCTGTATATGCCTGAGAATTAGTATAGGTCAAGGTTGGAAAATATCCAAGTTTTCTGTTCCAGTTCTCAGTCTGATAAGAACCTTCTTTTACTCCTCTTTGCTGACCAGTCTAAAGGTCATGAGTCGAAACTCAGTGCCTAATGAGCGCTCTGAGATCTTTCCCCTTAGGCTCCCTTGCATTTCTCTCTGTATATATTTTTGATTCTGTGGGTAGGACAAAGAGAAAATGACCATTAAGCAAAGAGGGGTTTCAGTTATGCATAAACTCTGATTTAAGGAAAGTGGCATTACTTTAAATCACATACTATTTAAGGAAAATTTCAGAAATTTAGGCAGAATTCCTAAAATTTTATTTTGTTTTATTTATTATCATTAGTAGTATTATTTTGCTTTTATGGGTCACACCCAGCAGTGCTCAGGGGTTACTCCTGGCTCTTCGCTCAGGAATTACTCCCGGCGGTGCTTGGGGGAACCATATGGGATGCCGGGATCGAACCCTGGTCAGCTATGTGCAAGGCAAACTCCCTACCTGCTGTGCTATCCCTCCGGCTCCCAGAATTCCTAAAATTTTAAACATCACACACACACAACATACACACACACACACAGAGCTTCTATACAAGAAGCTAAAAGGCTAAAATCATCACCTGGCCCAGCCCAAGGCCTCCTAAGTCCCCTCCGAATGGATGAAGATGTGTGCACCCCTTCCTCCTAGCCCGAGTGGAGCCCCCACTCACTGTAGATGGTCTGCTGGGGAGATCCGTCCACGAGACCGTCCTTGTGGATCTGAAGGTGGTAGCTGTTCCTGGTAGTGGCTGTGTATAGGTGGGTCAGGCTGCCCCAGCTGGAGCTGAGCATCGGGGAGTCACTGGGGCAGACTCGGTCCACACAGCCCAGGAGGCCAACCAGGAGACCCAGGCGGAGCCCCCACATTGCTGCTCTCTGAATGGCTGGAGCTGAGCTTGAAACCCGACTCCACCAGCCTCTCTGGTCTTTTCCTCTCTTCTTCCTGACTGGCCTCTGACTCCAGGATCCCAGGCTGTCTTCCCTCCCTTTGGGCCCTCAGACTTTTAAAGGCCAGTAGAGTGACATCAAACAGGAAAAAACCTCGCTGTCCACATCCTCTGTGTAATCAGCCTGTTTGAAGGGAGAGCAGAGACCTTGGAGGCAGGTCGGTTACACACACACACACACACACACACACTCACACACACACACATGCACGCACGCACACACCCCTCAATTTTAAGCCAAACAGTAGATGATGTGTGGGCAAAAGTTATCTGCTGCTAGTCTGGCTTGGATACTGATTTGTCCCACTTCCACCAGGAAATGCGAAGGCAGTCAGCGGTTCCCAAAACTCTGCTCAGGCCTGCCTCCTCGGGGCTCCTGCGCAATTAATCTCCCATGGACTCAACTCATTTTGGTTTGCTCAGTTGTTTTAATTCCCATCAGGAGCTCAGTCCCCTAGTGCTTGGCCTATGCAGCCCTAAGCCCATGTTTTTTTTTGAGGATACCCAAAGACAAACCACCATTAGGCCATAGAAGCCTCAAAGTCCACCTCACAAAGAAGGGGGGAGCTGAGGGCAGAGACCCCCCAGTGTTGCCCTCCTGGGAGAGATGTCTACTTTCCCAGGGTGGGAAGAAGGAAAACAGGGCCTTGGGTTACAACTCTTTGCTAAGTGTTCCAGACTTGACCTCTCCGCTTCCTTCTCTGAGACTGTCTTGGGACCACCCCACTGTATCTGGGGTTCTCCAAGGGTATGGATGTAAGTCCAGACACTTCATGCAGATGGGGGACATTGTAAGTTGGGCTCAGAAGGCAGGAGCAGAGCTACAGGACAGGGGTGAGCCCAGCATTTGAGTCTCTGGTGCTGGGGTCTTGACAGATTCTGCTCACAGGCCCATGATGGGTGGTGTGGGGGAGCTAGTTGTCACATATGTCGCCTTGTTGGGTGTCAGCTATGGGCACACACACACACAGGCTACCACACTTCTGGTTTTCCATTATTAAAGAATATGTGGAGTGTATGGGGACTCAAACAAAAGAGATTAAGAGGGATTCGTGCCTCAAGGGAGTCCCCAAACTTCTGAAGCAGACGGATAAAGACAAGCACCCTCATGGGGTGGGAGAGATAGTCCAGGGGTTAAGGCTCTCACCTTGTGTACATTGGCCTTGGCACCGTATAGATTCCTGAGTGAAGAGTTAGCAGTAGCCCCCAAGCACTGCTGGGTGTGACCCTAAAACCCAACACAACTCACCAAAAACTAAGTCCATCGATGGAAGCATGAGTCATAGGCTCTCATTCGGGCCCAGATGAACTGAGGTCACCTCTGCCACCCAGAACTTGTTCTTGCTCTGTTGTCCAGAACCGCCATTCCTAAAAGATAGGGGCGGAAGCTCAGGGCAGGACCAGAAGCTATGACTCTTGGCTGGGGACAGCAATTTACCGCACGGCTAATCTCCAGACTGCTCCGGCTCTGGGGTCTTCAAGTCCTGTCCCTGTCCCTCCTGGGCACGTCAAGGAGAATCTGGCTGCGAGGATGGGTGGGGACTAGGGGCGTCTCCATGGTTGGGTTCCTTCCTTCCTTGATCTCCCGGCGTCTTTTTCCCAGAATCTCCCCTCGAAGGGGTGTCCGGGAACCTGCCTCTCCCCCTTCTCCCCAAAGGGAAGTCCTATCACCCATACCCAGAGAACACCGCCCGGACTGGCTCTGAGGAAAGAGTTTGGATGAATCAATATGGGAGAAGACTGAAAGACGGGACAGAGATGACTCAGGAGGGCTCTGATTTCCCTTCCCTGTGAGTTCAGGATCTTGGGGCTCCATTCCCAGGTGATAGGATGCCACCACCCACTTTGTGGTTCCCTCTTATGCTGCTTTTGTGGCTATTGCTTCAGCAAAGGCTTTAGCATGTTCTTGTAAGCCCAGCACCAGCATCCCAAAAGATAAGTCGCTTGATGAAAGCATGAGTTAGGTGCTCATCAGGGCACAGGTGAACAGAGGTGACCGGGGCAGGTGGGCAATCTTAGCCTGGCAGAACACAGAATCATTTCTTTTCAAAGTTGTCCTAGGAGGTGGCGTGGCCTTCCTGAAGCTACGCTCCCGCTTTGTTCTCTGGGCAGTTAACACCTGCTCCCATATTCGGGTGGTGTCTCTGTTGGATCCACTCACCTCACACATAACTTGTATCCACTCACCCAACAGACAACTTTGCCTAGGAAGCCCCAGAGACACTGAAGAACTGAATGAGCAGATTCCTGGTCTCCGAGGAGCTGACAGCCCACTGGGAAGCATATGCTTTCTCTCATTTTCACTCTTCCCAGTGGACATTGCGGACATTGTGAATTTGTCCCAGCTGTCCCCTTTTGAGACTCACGATGACCCCACGAGGAGTCTGAGAGGTCACTTCGGAGCAGTTCACCTCTTCTTCAAGAACCCATGACTTCTGGGTATGTCCTCCACCAACTTTCTTGAATTTTCCTGATTTTCCTCCCAAGAGAGACTTCCCAGCTCATCTTTGTCATGGCAGACTTTCCGGAATGTAGGCCAGGAGAGGGATCCCTGAGCAGGAGGAGCAGAGACTCAGCCGGCAAGAGACAGCCTTGGAGGAAGCTCACTGTGTTGCTGTGGCTGGTGAGAGATGCTGATGTCACTGGCGAGGCTGGATCTTGAGCGAGTTGAACACCCATGAAGAAGATCTAGTAGAGCACCCACAAAGAAGTCTTCCACGAACCACTCTGAGGGAACCGCTTTATGAGGTCGAACAGGGATATTTAAATTGGGGAAAGAAAGGGGAACTCTGTATCAGTCATTCAGGTAGTGGAGTGGGGACTCTGCCAGCTAATCATGGAGGGTGAGAGAAGGAATTAAAACAAGGGATGAAGGCAAGGTGTATGCTTAGTCCTAAGCAGGCAGGGTGGCTTTTCTGGACAGGGCCCACTTTGAGCTACAGTTATGGAGGTGCTACCCAAGGGGTGACTGGAAAATGTTTTCACTCTCACTCCTCATACCCCTAAACCTGCAGACCCTCTGATCTTGCTCAGCTTTACGTGGGGGCACCGAGAGGTCATACCATTGATGAGAAGGTTGGGAAGCTCTTTGCTTAACCATCTGTAAAGAAGTTTCTCTGAATGAGAGGCAGCTCAATGGGCTGAACACGTTTTGCATGCAGGGTGCCTGGTTCATTCCGAGCACCGCATCTGGTCCTCTGAGCTCTGCTGGGAGTGACCTCTGAGTACAGAGCCAACCAAGAGTAAACCCTGAGCACCACAGATACATGGAGCCTTATGAGATCTTTTAAATACTTCCCCAAGTATGGTGCCAGGGTTTAAACCCCAGGGCTTCCCACATAGAAATCCTGAGGTTTTTTTTTGAAAATTTAATTAAAAATTTATTTTTATTGAATCAAAATGAGATACACAATTAGAAAGTTGTTCATGATTGGGTTGCCGCCATATAACTCCAATAGCTGTTCCTTCACCAGGGCACGACACATTTCTGACCACCAGTGTGCTCAGTTTTCTTCTGCTGCCCTTCCTGCCTGCCCCTATGGAAGGCACTTCTCTCTCTCTCTCTCTCTCTCTCTCTCTCTCTCTCTCTCTCTCTCGTGGATTATGGTTTACAATACAGACACGGAAAGGTTATCATGTTTGTTCCTTTACCTACTTTCAACTCTGTTCTCGTCCAGAGTGATCATTTCTAACAAGGTATCAGATGTTATGACTAAGCAACATCCCAAGCCCTCTGCTTGGGCCCTGTAGGGCTGGGATTACCTGACCCAGTTTGGGATTATCATCAGTGCTTAGGAGTCTTCAAACTGTAATTGGCAATGTTTGGGGAAAATCATGGGGTGCCAGGGGATTGAACCAGGGTCAGCCACACTCGAGGCCAGCAGCTTAGCCCTTGTACTATCTATCTGACCCCTTGACTGCTTCCTATTTTGTCTAACAGGACTTCTTGTACCAAATTTTCAAAGGTCTGTAGTGTTGTTTTGATGTGCTGGGACATGCAAAACATGTTCCCTATGGCAAAGCCACATCCCTTTAGCCCTCTTTACAATTTTTTGGGTCTCCCACATAGTACTCTGGGGATCAGTCCTGGCCACACTCAACAGCCACTCAGATGAATGGTTCCCATCATACTATTCCCAACTGTTCCCAATGACTCCATGATCAGGGCTTTGTGATGCTGGGAGCCAGCAGGGCCGTGATCGGGTGGTGCTCAGGGACGTGGCATCCTGGCATTGGATTAGGACCCCACGCAGGTAAAGTGCGTGCCCTCAAATCCTTCCATTTATTCCCTCTTTCCATTTTTGAAGACAGTCCCTTTACAATAATGGAGCTTGTTTGCTTTTCAAAAGACTTTCTTTTTAAAATTTTTTTTTCTTTTTTTGGTCACACCCGGCAATGCTCAGGGGTTACTCCTGGCTCTGCACTCAGGAATTACTCCTGGCGGTGCTCGGGGGACCATATGGAATGCCGGGAATCGAACCCGGGCCGGCATGGGCCGGCCCGCGTGCAAGGCAAACGCCCTACCCGCTGGGCTATCGCTCCGGCCCCTTAAATTTTTTTTTCAATTAGAAAATAATTCAAAATGTGTTTGGCAATTCGGGTCACACCTGGTGATGTTCAGGGGTTATTCCTGGCTCTGCACTCAGGAGTCACTCCTGGCGGTTCTTGGGGAGCATAGGAGATGCCAGGGATCGAATCTGGATCAGCCATGTGCAACACAAATGCCCTCCCCACTTTACTATCGCTCTAGACCCTCAAAAGAACCTCACCAGGGTGAGCACACTTGCCCCTCCAAGAAATGGTCTCTGCTCAAGCCTCACACAAAGACTTAGTGATTCCAACAACGCAGGACGACATTGTGCATCTCTCTGCGGGCAGACGTCCAGGTCCTTGCTGCCACTTCCCACCCACTGCACCCCTCACGTCTCCTCATGCATCTTTGAGTCGGAGCCCACTGGAGTCACCTGCCCTTGGGGTTTGGGCAATTCTGAATCATTCATCTTCCTTGTGAGTCCCATCTCTTTCTTCCTCCTCCCTCTACGAGCCCTACTCTCCAGTGAGGGGGACGGAGGGGGTCTCTTCTTCACTTCACTTGTCTCTTTGTGAGAGTCACAGACTCAGGATCTCAGAATTGCATTTCTGGACCTTGTAATTGTCCTCATACCAGTTTGTTCAGGGAAGAAAACAAACTTGCTGGTGTCCCCGAGGCTGTTCGTGGCCTTTAATATTAGAGTCAGGCCCTGATAGCCAGAGTTCATTCCACCACAAGTTTATTCATGTCTCCACTGAAACTCATTGCAAGGGAACCAGGCCACTGGAGCCTGCTCCTCACGAACATGGAACTCTCTGCCTCTTTCTATGGATGGGGTGCGGTGGGGCTCTCAAGTGTTACTGTGGAGGTCCAAAGCTCCCTCCAGTGATTCTTGGTCAACCAGACTGAGGATGTGATACTACTCAGGCCCTGAAATGCTGGGAATACCAAGGTCGCCTAGGCAGAGCTTGGCGCACCATGTGGTGCTGGGTTCAGAATTTGCTAGACATGTGTTCTAGCTGTTGTACTATTTCCAGCCTGGTAACAAGTATCTTTTTTAAAATTTAAAAATGTTTTTATTATTTTATTATATCACTATGAGATAATTACAGAGCTGTTCATGACTGGATTTCAGTCATATAGTGTTCCAGTGCCCAACCTCCATCAGTGCGCATTTCCCAATGCCAGTGTCCCCATTTGCCTGCCTCTATAGCAGGCACTTTTTGATTCTCTCTCTCTTGATTTCTCTCTCTTTCTCTTTCTCTCTCTGCACATTGTGATTTGCCATACAGACACTGAAGGGTTATCATGTATATCTCTTTACCTACTTTCAATACTCAGTTCTAGATTAGCGTTACATTTTCAACTATTATTGGCAAACTGGTCCCTTCTCTACTTACCTACCCTCTGTCCCCACACACTTATGGTAGATTCCAACCACATCATTCTGGCCCTTGTTTTCCTGGCACAAGTATCTTTTTTGCTGCCTTTATGCTACTGGGAACAGAGGGTGTTATGGAGCTCATAGAAATCACTTATTACTATTATTATTTTATAATTTTTAATTTACAATTTCCCGTACACATTAATAAGCACTGTGCCTTACAAAGTTGTTCATGATGATTTGTTACAAGCACTCAGTATTCCAACACCGATTATACCTTCCCTCCACCATTGTCTCCAATTTTTCTAACCACCCCTGAAACCTGCCCCCCACAGTAGGCCCTCAATAATCTATTTTATATTGCTTGTTATCAATAATTGGCTAACATAATGATCAAAAATTGCTCCCTTAGACGAAAATTAGTGAAAATTGTTGTATCTCATCATGGAGCCATTAAGTTCTTATATAAGAGATTCCTCGCAAGAAGCCAGAGGAACCCCCACACCATGAGGGCCGCCACTTTCAACATCTGGACTTCACAGCTCGTCAGAGCTCCACCCAAGAGAAAAGCCAATCTCTCCCCATTGTGCTTGCGGTTCATCAGTAAATGCACTAACTGAGAACCTATTACTGGAGTATACCACCCGCACGGCAGAGCCTGGCAAGCTACCCATGTCATATTTGATATGCCAAAAACCAGTAGCAATTATAGACCTCATTCCCATGACCTGAGCGAATGGTTTGAGGCTCTTCGTGTTCCTGGAGTGAGCAGATGCCCTTGGACTACACTAGCATGCCACTGGACATATGGAGAGGTTACTGGTGTCTGCTTGAGCAAATCAATGAACAACAGGAAGACAAGTGATGCAAGTGATAAGAGATTACTAAGATATTGTTACAGGTTAGCCTTCTGGGAAATCACATTAATCTGTGAAAGAACCCATCACAGATAGACCCAATTGGACCTGGTCCCAGCACTTGTCTGAAAATTTTCACTCTCCACAGTTTTCAGTCCCTCCATTTGAGAGACAAGCTCCTTTCTGTGTTTATGGTGAAAGTTCTAGAACCATTCCTCCCTCATTCTTTTTGTCTCCAATCCTTAACTAACCTTCACCACCTCGAACTGTGTAAGTGGCAAGAGCAGGTTTTGAGGTTGGAGCCCTGGGCGCCATCCATGGCCTCTCAGCGTCACCTTTGAGTTCTTAGCTCTGCTCTTTGTTGGAGAGAGGACTTGGGCTAGAAGGAGGAGGAAGAAGTTTTTTGACTCTGAAGCTGACATATCACAGCGCCCTGTCATGATTGCTCCTTTCCTGGGCCTGGTCCTCTTTACACCCAGAAATCCAGCTGCTGACATTGGAGCCAAAAGTATTGCCTTCTCTGCTTATATGTTTCTTGCTCATGTTTGTTTAGATCAAGAAACATGGCTGGAAAAGGGTATTGCTCTCTGGGCAAATTTGTGCTCTGTATGGTAAAGAGTTCCCTTTATTTAAAACATGATTTTTTTTTGCTTGTTTTTATTTTATTTCTTTTTTTTTCTTTCTTTTCTTTTTTTTTTGCCACAACTGGCAGTGCTCAGGGTATACTCCTAGCCCTGCACTCAGGAATTACTCCTAGCAGTGCTCCAGGGACCAAATGGGCCACTAGGGACAGAACTTGGGTCATTTGCATGGGATCAGATGCCCTCATGGCAGTACTATCTCTCTGGCCCATAAAAACTTTTTTCTACCATCACTATACATTGCAGTTCTGAGGAAGGGAAATAATAGAGAATCAAGTATTCCTAATGTTTCTGAATTAATTGGAAGTGAATGACAAACAGTATTGCTTTTTGAAAAGTGTCATTTCAATTATGTTTTTAAATGTGTGAGTAAACAAAAAAGTAACAGCTTTATTTTCTGGGGGGAATTAGGTCATATCCTGAATTTTTTTAAAAGAAATTTATTTATATCATTTTTTATTGGTCTTCGTATGCCACCGGCATGGCAAGCCTGGCAAGCTGCTTGTGTCGTATTTGATATGCCAAATACCAGTAACATTTACTTTAGGTCATTCCCATGACCTAATATAATGGTTTGAGGCTCTTTATGTTCCTGGAGCAAGCGGATGCCTTTTGGGTTCTACTAGCATGAGCTAGGACATATGGAGATTTTACTGGTGCCCGCTCTATCAAATAGATGATGAACGGGAATCTAGTGATCTAGTGATTGGTCTTGGACCATATTTGGTAGTGCTTACAGCTTACCCCTGGCTTTGTGCTGGGGGGTGGGGTGGTGGTCACTCCTGGCAGGGTTTGGGGGCCATATGTAGCACGGGGATGGAATCCAGGTAGGCTATCTGAGGGCAGGCGCCCTTCCCATTGCACTATCACTCCACCCCCTGTTCTGAAAGTCTGAGGGCCTTGCTGCAGGCAGTGCTTGGGAGCTGATGTGACGCTGGGGGTTAGACCTGGACTTTCACACACAGCGTGTGCCCCAAGCCCCTGAGCCCTGTCTGTGGAGACTTCTTTTGCTTTTTATTTTTTTGGGGGCGAGGAAACACACCCAATGATGCTCAGGGGGTTACTCCTGGCTCTGTACTCAGGAATTACTTGTGGCGGTGCTCGGGGACCACATTAGATGCTAGGGATCGAACCCCGATCGGCCACATGCAAGGCAAACGCCTTACCCTACCCATTGTACTATCACTCTGGCCTTCCTTTTTTAAAATAACATTTTATTGGGGGGAACATCGTTTCTAACTTTGACAAATTTTAAGACTTTATGATTTGGTTGAGTCGTTGCAGGAACCTACCTCCAGGTTCCTCTCTCATCCATCCGCTGTTTGCAGCTTGGGGTTTGGGGACCTCACCCAGCTGTGCTCAGGGCTTTACTGCTGGTTCTGAGTTCAGCGATCACTCCTGGCACGACTTAAAGGACCCTACGGGCTCCCAGGTCAGCCATGTGCGAGGCAAGAAGCTTACCTGCTGTCTGGTCTCTCCAGCCTCCATGGCTGAGCTTCCTGACCTGTTTCCCTGAAACTCCTGGTTTCGGAGGTGGGGTAAGAGGAGTGTAAGGCACTCTCCCTCTCTGCCTGTGGTGGTTGGAACCTCGGAACTGATGCTTCAGGGTTGCAAAGAGTCAGCAGCTATGGCTGTCCCTCAACACACACTTATTCTGAGACAGCGTTGCTCTGGCCACACCTGAAGGAGAGACGCAATGAATGAATGACAGGTGCTCTTCCAGACCGACCCTGGGCCATGGCGCAGCCCCCTCTAAGCAGGCCAGGGATGACGGTGAGAAACTTCAGTGCTGTGCCCAAGAAGAGTAAAGCAGTAAGCGGGGCTCAGGCGCCACACCCTCAGTCTGACATCACGAGGAACCCCATTCTTCCCAGGACAAGCAATGCTCCTATCGGAGCTTCCTCTCAAGGCACCCTCACCTCTGCCCTCCCCATTTTCCTGACCGTCCATGCAGCCCCATGAGATATTACGTCCCTCATTTTATATAGGGAAAAACGGCCGGAGCCATAGCAGGGATGATTGGGTGGGAGGCAAACCCAACTCTTCTCACTCTGGATTCAGGACTCTGCCGACCTCACCTCACTCTTTCTGACCCTCCCTATTTGTAGAAGCCAAAGCCAGCAAGGCAGGTCCAGGGGGCAGTGTGAGGGGAGAGCTGGGGGACTGGTCCACCTGCCCCTTTCAGTGAAGAACTGGGCACGTTTTCTAAGCAGGAAAAAAGGACAATGACTGGAGTCCTTGGTTCCTGTCGTTGGGCTTGGCCTTTACATAGAGCTTGGCCTCTGCCTTTTGGACTAGAACCAGATGAGTTCTAGGAAGATGCTCCAAAGCAGAGCGTTTGACCTGTGGAGGAGCGGGTATGTGTGTCTATGTGTGAGAGAATGTGTGTGTGTCTATGAGAAAGTGTGTGTGAATGTGAGAGTGTGAAATTGTGTGTGAGACAGTGTCTCTGAGTGAAAGTGTGTGTGATTATGTGCAAAGTGTATCTGTGTGTGTCTGTGAGAGAGTGAGTATGTATGTATATGTATTCATATGTATGAACACATATGAATATGTATTTATATGTATATTCATACATACATACTCTTATGTATGTATGAATACGTATTCATACATACATACTCTTATGTATGTATGAATACATATCATACATACATTCTCTCACATATGAGAGTATGTGTCTGTGTGGGTTCATGTACGAAAGTGCATGAGTGTGAGTGTGTGTGTTTGTGTGTGACTGTGTCAGAGTATGTCTCTGTGTGATGTGAGAGTGTGCATGAGATAGTGTCTGTATGAGAGCTTAAGAGAGTTTGTGTGAGAGAGTGTGTGAGAGTGTTGTGCGGGTGTATCTGTGACAAGTGTCTGTGTGTGTTTGTCTGATGAAGTGTGTATCTGTGTGTGGAGTGTGTGTGAGTGTATCTGTGTGTATGTGTGTGTACATGTGATCTGAACTGATGAGTGCTCGAAGGCTGTCTCCCTCTCAGGATGTCACGCAGCCCACGTAGGGGAGACATCCTGTGCCCACTCACCCCCTTGCCTGCAGCCCGTGACCCGTCCGGCCCCCACGTCAGGCTGCTGCATCCGCACGCCCTTTATCTCAGGATCCTGGACCTCCTCAGCTGCCGGCCCTGCCTCCTCCCCTCTCAGAGGACACGTAGCCACCACACACTTCTTAGAAGGCTATTTCTAGTCATGGGGCAGTTCCCTCAGTCCCCAGCCTTTCAAACCAGGCTGGCTGCGAGTTTTGGTGAGGACAGGCGGCCTGACACGTTGTGGGTTCAGAGAATACAGGATGTGGGGCTTCCGGCAGCAGGCATCCCCTCAGCCTGCCAGAGGTCATGGCTGCTGAGGCGTGGGGGTGGCGGCAGACAGGATGCTTCTGCCGCGTGGTTGGGAGGAACTGGTGTTTCCAGGCTAGGCCAGAGCGCAGCCTCCTCACACCTCCAGACACTGACCCCTGCGACCCCTTCCGAGGCCCCCGTCCTTTAGCCTAAGGCTGGCCGAATCCTGAGGGGGAACGCAGGCCCTGGCTTATACTCTCTGGAGCGGAGCCTGTATACTAACTAGGTGCTGACTCTACTATGTGATCTCACTGCACCTCACTTTTCTCCTCTGTTAGAAGAAACAGAGAGCTAAGAAAGACCCCGTGATCTCACTCGAATCTTACCTCAACTCTCTCATTCCTGTGAGGGTGACGAGAAAGGCTGTGATCCTCATTTAGAGAGATGGAAACATAAAGAACTCACAAAAGAGATTGGCTCCAGTGTCAACGCTTGTACCTTGTTCTTCAGTGTTGGCCTGATGGCTGGGAGGTGAGGGAGCATTGTCCAGGGTTCGGCCACAGGCCTAATTCATGCCTGACACCGGGGTAGTGGATCTCTGTCAGCTGTGAATTACTGACCTATTATTCTCCTCTACTTCCTATACTTCTTCGCAGTGCCTGCAGCCACTCTCAATTGTGTATATATCATGTTATTCTTTCTCTTGATTTAAAAAAATTTTTTTTGTTGCTATGGGGTCCATACTTGGAGGTGCTCGAAGGCCTGGGTCCAGTTCCTGTAATGTGTAACCTCCATGTTAGGGTCCAAGGCCAGGGCCTTGCACATGCCTTGAGCTCCAACACTTAAACCACTTAGAGCTCCTACCCCTGTCACTAGATCAATCCATCTCAAAGCTTTTTAAAACTCTTGTCTTTCTGTAATGTATGTTCGCACATTTTATTATATATACTGGTTTGAGTTGAGTTTCTGTATACTTCTGTATGAATGAAATATTTATGATTCACTCCACAATGTGCTATTTACTGTTTCAAACTTATGGGGGCTGGGGAGATAGTATAGCAGGTAGGGCATTTGCCTTGCATATGGCCAACCCCAGTTCAAACCGTCTCATATTGTCCCCTGAGCACCACCAAGAGTAATTCCTGAGACTCGCCGAGTGTGGCCCCCAAACCAAGCCAAATCAAAACAAAAAGTCTCCATTTTTTGTTTGCCTTTCCCTGTGGTATAAAAGGCCTGGAGGGCACAGTCTGGCATGGGAACACACATAAGACAGATGACAAAGGACATGAGATCATTTCCTCAACTTCCCACCAACTTAGAAGCGGTTTTGCTATTGGACATTATACTCTTCCATGAACACAGTTCCCAGGTCCTGGTAATTCTTTCCTGTTTTTTCAGCTTTTTTTTTTTTATCATGCTCTTCTCCATTCCTACCCTAGGAAAGGTCTTTCCAGGTGAGAACTCGATGCAACCATCCAGGGAATACCTACCGAGCACCTCATATATACCAGACATAGTGCTTGAGTCCGCCATTGATGGCAAAGAGATGTCATCCTTGTAAAAATCTATATGTCTAAATCTCTGAGAGTTTATTCAGAATATTTCCCCACTCCAGAGATAAGACATGCTGGTTTATTGTTGTTTACTTATGGACACAATCCCCAGATCTGGCCAATTGGTACAGAACATCTTGTGAATACTGTGTATGTGTTGGGGTATTACACGGGGCAGATCAAAGGCAAACCAGAAATCAGCGTGTGTACAGCTCAGCGTTGAGGAAGAGCAGGGAGGGCGAATAGGCTGTCCTAGGCAGGAACGTTTGTGATAATGCCTCGAGTTTCACCCTAGGCGTTATCTGGCCGGGAGTTAGTTCCAGGGTGGGCTTTTGGTCTCCCCTGGCCCACCTTCATGCTGTGGGGAGAAATCAGCATCCATCACTTCCTTCCCCTCACACCTTGTTTTCTGGAGCTTTAGGTATAGTGAGGAAAGGACCTGTTACTAAGGCAATGACCCCAGGATTTGTGCCACAGGATTTGTGAAGAAGGTGTGTTCAGATGTGTGAGCAGCAGCGGGGAGCTTCTGATGGGCCTGGGAAAAAGGCAAGTTGGGCTTCAGGGAACAGTTGGCTGTGGAGTGGAGCTTGGGCACTTGGATGGATGAGGTAAGATATAGGAGACATATTTTCTGTGATAGATTTTCTAGAACGGTCACATCCAGTGGAGTGCAGGGGCAGGGTGGGGTGTGGGGTCTGGGTTCACTCTTCATGGTCTTTGATCTGCTGGTTCAGTCACTGCAAAGAAGTGCTGCTCAGGCTTGGGGGTGCTCAGGAACCACTGAGAAACACCGTGTGGTTCCAGGGGATAGAACTCAGGGTGTCACCTGTGTGAGTAGATGCCTTCCACTTGAGTTATCTCTCTGGCTCAAGAGACATGAGGCCTAGAGTGATAGTTCAGGGGTAGGCAGAAGCTTTGTCTTTGCTAACACCAATCTGAAATCTGGCATCATATGGTCCCTCTGAGCATCCCCAGGGGTGGCCCTGGAAGTCCCCAAGCAATGCTGGGTCATCCTGGTGGCCTCCCAACACTGCATCTTTGGACCCTCACATTGAAGCACTGGCCCAATTGCACACGAATTACTTGGAGGCGACACTCCTTGACTATCACTTTAGAGGCCTCCACAAAATCAAAACAGAAAAAAACATTATTTATCTATTTATTTGTTTGTTTGTTTCAGTATTTGGGCCACACCCAGTGGTGCTAAGGGTTATTCTTGGCTCTGTGCTTAAGGATCACTCCTGGGGTGCTCAAGGGTCTGTATGGGACCCCAGAGCTTGAACCTGAGTCAGTAGTATGCAAGGCAAGTGCCCCACCCACTGTAGCGTTGCTTTGGTCCCAAAGGTATTTTTTTTAAATTTTTATCTTGTGTACATATGCTGATATATATGTGTGTATATGTATAAATAAGTCATGTACAGATTTATCTGCTTTAGGATCATGCAAAAAATGATTTTTTTTTTTCCAATCTGGCCCAGGTATGCTGAACCAGAGACTTACAGACATGGGGCAGAGCTGCTACTTGCTCTCCCTGTGCCCAGCCGCTTACGAGGCACCCGGGAGGGATGGCGGGTTCTAGCCCTGGCCCGCCACCCCAGCAGAGCCGCACAACAAGCCAGATGACCCCTCCCCCACTCCATCGCGCCGCCATTTTCCACATCCAGACTTCCCTCTCGTCAGAACTCCACCCAGCGACAGCCTATCACAGCCTGTCTTGCGCAGCCGCAAGCGGCTGCACGGTTCATCTATAAATGCTATATTTAGAGATGATTACAAGGGTATGCCACCTGCATGGCAAGCCTGGCAAGCTGCCCTGTTTTATTTGATATGCCAAATACCAGAAACAATTATATTAGTTCATTCCCATGACCTAATATAATGGTTTGAGGCTCTTTATGTTCCTGGAGCGAATAGATGCCCTTGGGCTCTACTAGCATGAGACAAGACATATGGAGATATTACTGGTGCCCGCTCTAGCAAATAGATGATCAATGGGAGGATAGTGATAGTGATAGGATCCTGCAATAAAAAAGTAAGATCTTGAATTAAAAATAATTTTATTATACTACCATGAGATATACAATTACAAGATGGTCATGATTGGGTTTCAGTTGTACAGTGTTCCAGCACCCATCAGGTATTATTTATAAAAAGGGAGGTTGTGTGTGGAAACGCCATCACTGATTTTACTGTGAGACCTGCGAGAATTCCAACATAGTCACAATCTCAAAGGAGGTGCGTGTGCTGGAAACACGGGCGACGTGGATGGCAAATGGAGTTGCAGCAATACAAAGGGATCCCGATGCGAGCTGCTGACCCCCAGGAGTGCCCTGGAGCTTCTGAGCAGGGCACGGAAGTGACTTCACTTGGGCTTCTAGCATGTTAGCCTGGTGACCTCTATGCAGGATGAATTTGAAAACAAACAAGATCTATATAAGAAGATCAGCTTGAAAATATTCAAAACATCCTAAGTGAGAGTTGGCAATAGGCTGAAATAAAGCAGGGATTATTAACTTTCCTTGGACAGACATGGGGTAGAGCTGCTACTGGCTCTCACTGTGCCCAGACGCTCATGAGGCGCCTGGGAGGGATGGCAGGTTCTAGCCCTGGCCCGCCACCCCAGCAGAGCCTCACAACAAGCCAGACGATCCCCACTCCATAAGGACCTCCATTTTCCACATCCGGACTTCCCCTCTTCAGAACTCCACCCAGCAGACCAGCCCATCACACCCGGCTAGCGTGGCCGCAAGCGGCCACGTGGTTCATCAATAAATGCTGGATTTGGAGATGACTACAAAAGTATGCTACTCGCACGGCAGAGCCTGGCAAGCTACCCGTGTCGTATTTGATATGCCAGATGCCAGTAACAATTATAGACCTCATTCCCATGACCTAATAGAATGGTTTGAGGCTCTTTATGTTCCTGGAGCAAGCAGGTGTCCTTGGGCTCTACTTGCATGAGACAGGTCATATGGAGATGTTACTGGTGCCCGCTCGAGCAAATCGATGATGAATGGGAAGACAGTGATACAGTGACAGTGATTAACTTTCCTTGAGATTTTTTAAGAAAAAATTTTAAAAGATTTCAAAAAAAATGAGGTTTTAATGTTTTGTTGTTTTTCTTTTTTAGCTCAGGCTCTGTGCTCAGGGATCACTCCTGGCAGGCTCAGGGGACCGTAGGAATAGGGTCAAACCCGCTGCATACAAGGCAACACCTCACCTGCTGCACTCTCTCTCCAGACCCATTTGCCCTGAGATCCCAACTAAAGACAGACCAGGGCTGTATTCTTTAAGCCTCTTTCCTCTAACTCTATATCCTGTTCTTCATCCTGGGGTGGGGGGGTGTCTCACCTCTCCAGCTCCCAAAGGAAAAACTGGATAATGATAAGTGCAATCCCTGGCAACACATATGGTCCCCAAAGCTCTGCCAGGAGTGATCCCTGAGTGCAGAGCCAGGAGCAAGCCCTGAGCACTGTTGGGTGTGCTCTGCTCCCCCCAACAGTAAACGAAGAGAAACGTTATCTGTATCTCATGTGCCACTTGAGAAAATGCAGTCAGGTGTTTTCCCTAATATGTCTCACAGTAAAAAATATAACAAGGTGACTTCATATGTTGAAAAAAAAGATAATTTGAGAAAAATGTAGCCTTCCTTTTAATGTCCTGGCAACTTGGAGTTTGATGAATTTGGCAAAGCTGAAAGAGTCAAGTTAGACAATACAAAGCAGTTCCTGGGCTGGAGAAATAGCTCTATGGGCTGAGGTTCTGTGGGAGGTTCAGGTTTGATCTTCAGCACTGTCAGGTGTCCTGGGTCCTACTGGGAGTGACCCCCTGCCCTTTGGAGGGCATTTTTAATAGACCCGCAGGCAACAGCTAATGTATTAGTCATGTTTATGGTGACAGTAACTTAACATCAAGATCTGTTGTCTGAGATGTCTGGACTGGGTTATTGGGTCAGTGCTATGGAGGGTTTGAGGTCAGGATCATCCTGAAATATCTTGAACTTATGTTTTTCTTCTCTATTGAGTGTAGTTGCTTCCCTGAAACTGAGGACTGCCTGAACTAGGGGCTGGGGGCCAGAATGAAATAGATGAGGGTTAAAAATGGTTCACTCACTCTTGTCCCAGGTGGAGAGGCCAATGGTCTAAAGAGAAGGTTTTGTCGACTCACTGTCATGATCCACAAGACAAGAAGGTTTTGTCGACTCACTGTCATGATCCACTGGAACAAGCACACACTGAACACAGCTATATGTTACAGCTGCTAGGGGGCCAGAGCAGGGTTAATGAACTTGCTCTGATGTGGCCCACCCTTATTCAATCCGGTACTGCATCTGGTCCTCTGAGCACTGCCAGGACTATCCTGAGCAAAAGGTAAGAGTGATCCCTGAGCACTGCTGCTTTTGACCGTCAAATCCAAACCCAAAACCACAAAATCAAACCCTAAAACAGAGCTGACGTTCATCAGCCTACTTACAGATATTTCACCCAACAACCATTTGGAGAAATATTTGCTTTCATTACTTGCCAAGATTGCCACTATCTGGGGGATGTGATAGAGCTTATAGGGTACTTTCATACTTGGGGCTTCACTTATCTTTGCGGCATTCCAAGTGTACTTGGTCAAGAATGTGCTGGGTTACAGTAAACAAGAGCCTATCAGCAGGGCTCAGACACGGGGAGTGGGCGGGGAATTTTTCTTACACAACAAGGTTTGTTGCGTGGCTATGTAGAGCTGAGTCAGCAAGTCCAGTTAAATCATGATTATAAGGATTCTTATGTCTGTATCTCATAGTTAGATGATAGACATTATATTCATTTTTCTTTCATCAGGGATACACCCCTACTGAACTGGGGGCTACTTGGGCTACCTCTAACAGCATTTAGGAAGCCTAGAGGAATCACAGATCCAGTCCAGGGCCCTCTGAATCTTGGTATATGCTCCAGCCCTTTGAACATCTCCCCAGGCCCATTATATTCATTTTCAATGTAGAAATAATAGAGCAACAGGGTGGGCCGTTTTGCAGATTCCCCAGCTAGACCTTTGTTCAGGTCTTATTGGTCAGGAAGTTGTTGTCTCTGGCTATAGAGACTGAACAAATAAGGAATTTGCAAGGACTGGGGTGTGTTACTGGACCAAGCCAAAGTGGTCCCACTGGCCAGGCAAGAAGTAATGGCTGACACGAGACTTGTGCTCCTGCTGTGCTATTCTTTCCCTTGCTCGATAAACAAGATGTTTGGGCTTGTTGCTTTTTTCTCCTCTTTCTACACCACTTTAATTGTAGAAATAATCTTATTTTCTCTCACAAATTAAAAAAAATAGGGGCTGGAGCGATAGCCCAGCTGGTAGGGTGTTTGCCTTGCACGCGCCGGCCCATGCCGGCCTGGGTTCGATCCCCAGCATCCCATATGGTCCCCGGAGCACCGCCAGGAGTAATTCCTGAGTGCAGAGCCAGGAGTAACCCCTGAGTGTCTCGGGTGTGACCCCAAAAAACAACAACAACAAAAAAACAAAACAAAAAACAAAAAAAGATAGCAAGCAAACACACTCAAAATGCTCATTCTGGAGTCTTGGAAAATATAAGAAAAAAAGGGAATAAAATCAGTTCTTTGACACCTCAGAGATAATTGCATATGTCAGCATTTTAGAACGCCTCCTGAAAAGTATTATAAATACTTGCCTACAATATAGAGACTATGTATTTTTTATTTTATTTTTAATTTTTTATTATACCACCGTGAGACATACAATTACAAAGGTGTTCATAATTGGTTCTTGGTAATACAGTATTCCAGCACCCATCCCTCCACCAGTGTTCCATTTCCACCACCAATGTACCTCACCCCCTCCCGCCCACCCCCAGCTGTGTATTTTTTAGACTGTAATAGATAAACTATGTTTTGGGCTCAAGTATGTTGCATTTCCCCATTCCATGAGAAATTTTCAGTCCTCATCTTTACCTCAATTGCTTACCTGATCCCCAATGTCACACACATTAGCTGTAAAAGTTCCTGATGAGCGTTTCCCAGATTCCCGGTGTAGGAGAGAAACCTCGACAGCAAGTCAGCACATTTGTCAGAATGTATTGAAGTCCTGCCATGGTCGGACAGCGGGTTGTTTCCATGAATTTTAGTAAATACCCTTACCATAGACACTCTTCACATTTCTCAATATTTCCTTTGTGTGGATTCCTAGAAATGGAATGACCAGGTCAAAGGCCAGAAACGTTTTTCAAAGCTCCTGAATCATATTACTAAGTTGCTTTCTGTAAGGACTGTCTCAGTGAGACCTTGACTGGCATTTTATGGTCATGTTTCATTAACTCCCTCCATCTTCCCAAGATTTCTTCCCTCCTTCCTTGTTTAAAATTTTCTTTTCAGTTTTTTTTGCTACACCCAAGTCAGGAGTTAACACTCCTAGAGGTGCTTGTGGCACCAAATGGGATGCTGGGGATTGAACTCGAGTCAGCCATGTGCAAGGCCTATGCCTTATCTACTGTACTATCACTCCAAACCCCTTCCCAAGATTTCTGAACTTGTTTTAGCCTTAGTGCAAGAAAGCTAAGTAGGGGCCGGAGAGATAGTACAGTGGTTTGTCACTTGTCTTAAATGCTGCCAATGCTGGTTTAATCTTTGGGATCCTATAGGTCACTTGAGCACTTCTAGGAGTAATTCCTGAGTACAGATATGGTGCACACATTGAATACAATATAAGGGCTACCTGGAGTATCATATATTATATTGTAATGAATAATGGAAATCTTTTTTTTTTTGTCTTATTTGGGGGCCACACCCAGCGGTGCTCAGGGCTTATTACTAGCTCTGTGTTCAGGGATTATTCCTGGCAGAGCTCAGGGTCCATATGGGGTGCTGGAGATCAAACTGCCAAGTGCCTTGACCCCCTATGCTATCTCTTTGGCCCCCAATAATTAACGGAATTTTAAAAGACCAGATCATTTGAAAGAGTTAAACATGCTTAGGCTCTGCTGGGATGGTGGGCCAGGGTTAGAACCTGCCTTACCTCCGGGGCACCTCATGATCAGCTGGGCACAGGGAGAGCCGGTAGCAGCTCTACCCCATGTCTCTGAGTCTCTGCATCAGGCATACCTGGGCTTGAAATAGATGGCTGTAGGGTGGAACTCTGATGAGCAGAGCTGTGATCAGCTCTTCTGCTGGGTGGAGCTCTGATGAGTTGTGGAGTCCGGATGTTGAAAATGGTGACCCCTAGGTATGCCTGATCCAGAGACTCAGACACATGGGATAGAGCTGCTACTGGCTCTCCCTGTGCCCAGCTTATCATGAGGCACCCAAGAGGGAAGGCGGGTTCTAGCCCTGACCTGCCATCCCAGCAGAGCCTCGCAAGAAACCAGAGGAACTCCCACACTGTGAGGACTGCCATTTTCAACATCCAGACTCCACAGCTCGTCAGAGCTCCACCCAGTAGAAAAGCTGATCTTTCCCTGTTTCATGCAGCCACAAAGGGGCTGCGTGGTTCATCAATACATGTATATTCATGGTAAAAGATATTAATGCCATTTCCTACAAGTTACATTCTGAACTACCTTCTGGTTCAGAGATGCAGCCCCTCTTCCTCTGCTAGGGAGATTTTTACCTCCGGGAATCAGCTCTGGCTTTTGTGAAGCTTGAGCCCTAAAGGCCCACCTGAAGATCTGCAGTTCAATAGGGTCGATTGCCTGGCTTCTTCTCTAGATAGATCATTGGCTGGGCTGGAAGATTTTGGCAAGCTTCTGTCTATAAAATAATCTAGGAGAAAGAAAAAGGGGACTTTTTGCCATTTTGGCGTTTGCCGCATTTTGCTTCTCTGTCCTTTCCGTTCTCTGTTGGGCTTTAGCACGTTGTGGCAGCCATCTTGGCCTACATGTGGCAGGGGCCAGCTGGGAACCCAGAGTTCAGGGTTTTTCCTGTTCTTGGATTGTATATCAGAACCTGTGATAGTAAAGTCTTTTAAAATTGTGCTGGATTCCTGAGTTTTCCTCCCTCCCTCCCTCCCTCCCTCCCTCCTTCCCTCTTTCCCTCCTTCCTCCTTCCTTCCTTCCTTCCTTTCTTCCTTCCTTCCTTCTTTCCTTTCTTCCTTCCTGCCTTCCTTCCTGCCTTCCTGCCTTCCTTCCTGCCTTCCTTCCTGCCTTCCTGCCTTCCTGCCTGCCTTCCTGCCTTCCTGTTTTCCTGCCTTCCTGCCTTCCTGCCTGCCTTCTTTTATTTCTTCCCTGCCTTCCTACCTTACTTCCTTTCTGTTTTTTGTTGTACTTGGTCACATTGGCGGTGCTCAGGGATGACCCCTGCTTTTCACTCACAGATCACTCCTGCTGGTGCTTGGGGGACCAGATAGAATGCTGACGATCGAAGCTGGGTTGACCTGCATGCAAGGCAAGTGCTCTACTGGCTGTCCTATTAATCCACCCCGAGCAGAAGTTTTTAAAGTGAGTGGGGAGGGGTCAAGTGCAAAGACCAAAGATGGGACTGAAAAGCTCTCTCCAGAGAAAGACTTCAACATAAGCCATATAAGCCCAGGGATGGTCTGGAAATAGATTGTCAGCTAAGTGACAAGGGAACTGACTTGCCAGGGAAATCCTAACTATGTTTGAGAAGAGCAAACAGGTGAGGCCCGAGATGGCAAAGACTTATTGGAGTTCTCCTAGCTGTGGATGCTGCTGTAGGAAGAGAATTCAGGCCAGGACTTGTTACTGTCATAAATTCCCGACAGAGCCATCCTGAACATTCATCTGCTCATGAATCTAAACTGATTTTCCAGAGGGAAGGAGTCTAAGGTGCTTGCCTTGCATGTGGTCAATCCCATCCCTGGCACCTCATATGGTCTCCCAAGTCCTGCTAGAATTGGTCCCTGAGCTCAGAACCAGGAGGAGGCCCTGAGCACTGCTGAGCATGACACCCAAAGACAAACAAAAATCCTAGACAACAAAACTATAGCTTTTCCGATTATAACCACGTGTCACTCTATTCAAACATAGGAGTTGGCTTTCCAGAACTTTCTACCCCGCATAAAACTTAATAACACTTACTTATTTAAACATTTTCTGGAAATGCTATACATTTGGATTAGAATACTTTGGATTTGCTATCTGGATTCCATCAGTAGCTAACTGTGCTCAAATACTTTGCAAGCACTAAATATACCCTTGCCATTTTATATCTCATCCTTGCCTTTTTTCTCAGTGTTCACTTAATTTTTGAAAGTGCTAATACCAACCTAGAACTGAGCATTAAATACAGGCAAAAGATATACATGACAACCTCTTAATGTATGTATTGTAATCTACTATGTGGAAGGGAAGGAAAAGAGAAAGAGAGAAAGATTAAGAGATAAAGAACCTGCACAGAGGCAGGCTAGAGGAGGAAGGAGGAAATCAGGGACATTGGTGGTGGGAAATGGGCACTGTGGAGGGATGGGTGCTGGAACACTGTATGACCGAACCCAAATATGAACATCTTATGAAAAAAAAACACAAAATAATGATAATAAAAAACTGAAATAAAAAGATTGACAAATTTAATGATAGCCATCTTGGCAAAATATTACTTATAAAGTTAATATTCTTAACATAATAGATTACTTATAGGTCAAAATAATATCTTGCAGGAAAGGGAACACGAAAAACTTATCTTCAGTGATCATTGCTGTTTACTTTTTTTTATAGATAATCTCTAAATGCTGGATTTAAAGGTGACTACAAGAGTATGCCACCTGCATGGCAGAGCCTGGCAAGCCTCCCATGTTGTATTTGATATGCCAAATACCAGTAACAATTATTTTGGTATTTGGTATTTGATATGCCAAATACCAGTAACAATTATAGAACTCATTCCCATGACCTGCTGTAATGGTTTGAGGCTCTTTATGTTCCTGGAGCAAGCAGATGCCCTTGGGCTCTACTAACATGAGACAGGACATATGGAGATGTTACTGGTGCCCACTCAAGCAAATCGATGATGAACGGGAAGAGAGTGATACAGTGATACATTCACTTAATTTTGATCTTTTTAAAACCCAGAGTAAGGTTCATGGTAACTTTATTTATTTAATTTTTTTTTTTGAGGGTCACACCCAGCTATGCTCAGGGGTTACTCTTGGCTCTGCACTCAGGAATTACTCCTGGCAGTGCATGGAGAACCATGTGGATGCTGGGATTGAACCCATGTTGGCCCCTTTGCAAAGCAAGTGTCCCTACACCGTCATCCTATCACTCCAGCCTATCCCACAGTTTGAGATATTCCTCTGCCCCAAGAAACAGAATCTTAAGGTCAGGAGGGAGCGTCAGGACTTGATAGAATTATTCTGTAGTATTTGTTATGGGTCCTACTTCACAAATTTAAAAGATTTACTTTAAAAGAATCTACATAGGTTTAAATATTTTATTATTTGCTTATTTATTCATTCCATTTATTTATTCATTCCATCATGCCAGGGATGGAATTCAGCTTGGCCTCATGCAAAGGCAAGTGCCTTTTCTGCTGACTTATGTCTCTAACTCCTCTTGGATATTTTCCCTCCAATTGTAGTCTCAGAACTGTCATTTGGATTCCACTTCTGGCAGTGGACATGCAGTCAGGTCAGTCAATGTGATGCCACTGTGAGCTCTGTGCCCACCTCTCCTGTTACTAAGGGTGTGGGGCCCAAGTTTCTATCCCAAAGTTGATAGCCTTTCCCCTTGGACCAAAACAGTTGATGCTTCATATACCTAAGAGTGTGAAAGGCGGGTGCAGCTTTAATAAAATACCCTTGCGAAGCCTTGTGACAATCAAGGGGACCTTTTGTAAGATCATCAGCTGCCCTTCAGTTCTTCCACTGTTCTGACACAAAATCTCACTTACTTATAGCAAGTGAGATAGATTAAGCCCATTAGCTGTCACACGGGCCTGCAGGTCACTCTGCTACTCTGCTGGACATGAAATATATGTCTTGCCACAGCTCCCTTGATGAGAATGTTCTGAGTTATTAAGTGTGTGTGTGTGTGTGTGTGTGTGTGTTTGTATGTGTGTGTTTGTTCTAGGTCTACACCTGGTGGTGCCCAGGGCTTACAACTGACTCTGTGCTCAGGGATTGTCAGGACCGCTGAGGAGCCTGAGAAGCCAAGGGACACCCCTATTCTCACGTGCTTCCCTTCCCCCAGTTCTCACAAAGACCAGGATTTACAACTTGCCCACTTTCTTATCTAGAAGTCCGCCTGGCCCCACATCCCAACCCCTGCACGACTGAGGCAGGATGTGTGAAAGACAACGTGTTGTCTTAAGAACTCTGGTGCCTGAACAAGAGTATGCACCTGGAGATGGGGCAGGGGTCTGTGGCTACCCAGGCAGATATATGTTTAAATGCTTTTCTTTAAAGTAACTTGCTCAGCAAGCTGTGACGCCAATGTTAACTTTTAAACCTAATTGCTGTAAACTATGTAGTGGCAGGAAGATTGCTGTATAATCCCATCCCTCCTCTACCCCAGGGTCGATCGCTGCAGCCAGACCTGCGTGTCTGGGTTGGACGATTGGCTCCAGCATAATAAAGCTCTACTTGGTTTCTTACATCCCTGCGTCAGCGCTTTGTCTTCCGGAGAGGCCCACGGAGAAAGCGATCCCTAACAGGATCACTCCTGGCAAGGCTCAGGGACTAACTGAGATACCAAGGATTAAAACTGAATCAGCTGCATGCAAGGCAAGTGCCCTACCGCTGTACTACCCTCCAACCCTGACTGATTACTTTTCATTTATCACGCAGATCTATCCTTCTACCCCTCCCAGAAACCACTGTGGGTGCTACATTACACTTATTGATTACTCCCCATGCCTTTATTACACTTTATTGATTACTCCCCTTGACATTTAAGACGACATGGATTTAAATACATAGTCTCATCTTATGGGTTACATAATTTTATGGTATTTTAAGATAATAAATCCTTTTTTTAAAAATTTTTTATTATACCACCGTGAGACATACAATTACAAAGGTGTTCATAATTGGTTCTTGGTAATACAGTATTCCAGCACCCATCCCTCCACCAGTGCCCCATTTCCACCACCAATGTACCCCACCCCCTCCCACCCACCCCATGCTGCCCTAATAGCAGGTACCCCAGTTTTCCTCTCTTTCTCTCTCTGTCTCTCTCTCTGTCTCTGCATCTCTCTCCCTCTTATTTTACACATTGTGGCTAGCCCTGCAGGTATTTAGAGTTGGTATTTTAAGATAATAAATCCTTAATGGATATTTCCCCTTTTATTTTGAGCTAGTGCCTTTTTCTTGTTTTTGTTTTGGGGTCATTCGCAGCAGGGCTCTTGGCTTGTGGCTCTCAGGGGTCACTCTTAGAGGGGCCCAGGAGACCATATGGAGTGGCAGGGATCAAACCCAGGTTGGTTTTGAATTGCAATTGCTCCAGCCTTGAGCAAGTAGTGCTTATATTTAAAAACCTTTGAGCAAAACTATTTTTTTGGGGGAGGGGCTCATTGTGCAGGGTTGCAGCAGTGTTCAAAGGACCCTGCAGTACTGGGAATCTAGCCTGGGCCCCCAGCATGCAGACCATGCACTCCAGCCCTGAGAGCTATCATCCCCAGGCTCTCAGCATAATTCTTGGGTAGAGGGTTGGGTTGGGTTTTGTCCCTTGAGGTGTTGCAGGTGTGGCTGCAGAGCCCGGCTGGGTCGGCAGATGGCAGACAGGAGACAGGCTTGTCTACCACCCAGGGCTCTGCCCCGTGGGCCCTGGATGGTTGATGGTCTGACATAGAAAAAGACTGGGCCCCCTGAGATGAACCTAGAGCCACGGCAGAGCCTGGCAAGCTACGTGTGTGTATTCACATGCCCAAAACAGTAACAATAATGAATCTCATTCCCAACAAAAAGAAATGTTACTGATGCCCGCTCGAGCAAATCAATGAACAGGAAGACAAGTGTAGTGACAAGTGATTCATTCATTCATTCATTCATTCATTCACTCATTCATTCATTCATTCATTTTTTTTACTTTCTGGGTCACACCTGGCTCAGGAGTTACCCCTGGCTCTGCATTCAGCAATTACTACTGGAGGTGCTTAGGGGACCATATGGAGTGATAAGGATCAAACCTGGGTCAGATGCGACATGTCAAACTCCCTCCCCACTGTGCTACTGCTCTGGCACCTAAAAGATTTACTTAGTGTTCTTAGTATACTACTTTTCTTTGTACAAAAATCACCCTGAATACTGTTTACTGTTGATCACTTGATCACTTGAATCCCGTTATTCATCGATTTGCTCGAGCGGGCGCCAGTAACATTTCCATTGGACCCTATCACGTGCCAATGTAGCCCAATGGCATCTGGTTGATTCAGGAATATGAAGAGCCTCAAACCGTTCCTTCAGGGTCTTAACAAGGAAGTCTGACCATCTTGTAGGTGGGCGGCCACGTGATCTTTTGACATCCCGTGGGATCCAGTCAGTAACGGCTCTAGTCCAGCGGTTGTCTCCAAATCGCATTACATGTCCAGCCCATCTGATTTTCGATGTCTTGGCAAACGAGACAGCGTCCCTGATTCTGGAATAGCGATGGAGGTCAGAACTCCGGATTCCCTTCTCTCACTTGAGTGAGACGTGATATTCCAAGCATAGCTCTTTCGATGCCTCTCTGGGAGACCCGAATAGCATTCTCATCCTGCTTTCGTAGGGCCCAGGTCTCTGAGGCGTATGTTAATGCAGGGAGAACGGTGGAGTCGAAGAGATGTGCCCGGAGCCGGAGGTTCTTTGTCCTTTTAGCTATTTCTTCGATGCCTTTGAAGGCATTCCATGCCGCTCTCTTCCTCCTGCGCAGCTCAGGTTTTAGGTCGTTCATCATGTTGACTTCTCGACCTAGGTACACATAACTTCTGCATTCAGAGATGTTTGTTCCATTGAGAGAGAATGGGGCCTCTGGAACTAGTTCATTTCTCATGAACATAGTTTTCTTCAGATTCAGCTGTAGACCTACCTTTCCACATTCTCGGTCAAAGTCAGCCAGCATTTGTGCCACTTGGCTAATGTTTGGTGTTATTAGAACGATGTCATCAGCGAGCGGAGGTGGTGTAGTTGCCGACCATCTATCTTCACTCCCATTCCTTCCCATTCTAATTGTACAGGTACACCCGGCAGAGCAGAAACCAGCTTTCCCCGTTGAACCCCTTGCATTCCATGGACCACGAGAGCAACTTCCGACCCGAGTCCACCATCCCGATGGAGCCTCGGAGGAGCCCAGAGAAACACCCAAACCTTGCTGGCAGCGATCTGTGTCACAATCCACACTCTGCAGCTGGTAAGATCTCCCCCAGCATATTAATCCAGTCTCCAGCCCACAGGTTAATCCAGTCTCCAGCCCAGCTTGTCAGAAACCCAGCCTACAAGGGACCGCCCCTGCAGAGACCCGCCCTTCAGAGGAGAGTATTTCAAGCCCAGGGAATGCTTGAGCCTAAGACACAGGTACACCCGGCAGAGCAGAAACCAGCTTTCCCGTTCTTGCGCGGCCTCTGCGCGGCCGCCGATTTACCTCCAAATTACCACATATATTCTACCCACCCCTCTGAGAGAGCCCCACAAAATAATGAGAATATAGTGCCCGCATGGCAGAGCCTGGCAAGCTGTCCGATGCGTGTTCGATATGCCAAATCCAGTAACAAAAATGTTTATTTTCCTGACCCCGAAAGAGCCCTTAATACGGCAGCAGTAAGAAAGGCAAACAAGCAGTGCCTGATAAAATTTCCACGGCTGTCCTAGGCTGCCAAAACGAAGAAGAACTAAAATGACTGTCTGTACTTTCAATGCAAGTACACTGGCATCGGAAGCATATATTGAGGATCTGATGCTGCAAGCAAGAAAGATCAAGTACGACATCATTGGTCTGACTGAGACGAGGAGGCGTCAGTCTCATCATGCTGTATTTGACACCGGAGAAGAATTGTTCCTTGGAACATGTGATGAAAGAGGCATTGGTGGCGTTGGTGTCCTTGTCAACACGAACATGGCTGGCAACATTGATTCATTTGAATGCCTAACAAACCGAATAGGACGATTACACTTGAGGAGATGTGGCCCACTGCCAGAAATTTCTATCTTCATTGTCTATGCACCAACATCCACATACAAAGAAGATGAAATTGAGAAATTCTACATGGAATTGGAGGAGTTCTATAAAAAGATCACACCTTCTACAAGATCATAGTTGGTGATTTTAATGCCAAGATAGGACCGAGAAGATCGGCTGAAGAACTCCACATCGGGACCCATGGCCTAGAATGGAGCGAACAGGGTGAGAGACTATCTGAGTTCATCATGTCCACCAAGACTATTCATGGGAACTCACAGTTTCAGAAGGCTGAAGCGACCCGTTGGACATGGGAATCTCCTGGCGGACAGTTCCACAATGAAATTGACCACATCATCTTCAATCGACGGTTTTGTCTGACCGATGTTGCTGTCGTCCCCAAATTCCACACAGGATCGGACCACCGTCTCCTTCGTGCAAAATTCTACTTCCCTCAACGGGGGGAGAAAAGCTGCAAAGTTTAAGAAGAGAACTCCCAGAACGACCACCAACTGGGAACTCTTTGGCACCATTGCAGCAACATGGGAAGATACCATCATTGATGACATCGATGAAGAATACAACCGACTGGTTCAGCACCTCCATGATTGTGCGAAGAATGCCGAGAGAGAGAAAGACACAAAAGGACGCTTGTCTTCAGAAACTCTTGAGCTCATTCGCGCAACGTGGCAAGGCGCGAGCCTCAGGAGACCAAATGCTAACGTCCAAGCTTGCTAAACAGTGCAGAGAAGCGATAAAAGCAGACCTCAAAGACAGAAGAGCAGAAATACTGGAAGATGCAGCAGAAGCCGGAAAAGTATTCACACTGCCCGCCTGTCCTTCACCAACTATAAGACCAAGATGACTGCCCTTCGCCCCTGATGGATCTATCACATCTTCCAGAAAGGCAATGGAGAAGATTATCCATGACTTCTACTCAAATCTCTTTGATAGCCACATCCACCTGCCCACATACCAAATTCCACA
>JAJIBD010028475.1:0-21762 GCA_021461705.1 Cryptotis parvus
GTGTCACACAGGTACACCCGGCAGAGCAGAAACCAGCTTCCCCCTTGAACCCCCTGCATTCCATGGACCACGAGAGAGACACCTCCGAACCGAGTCCACCATCCCGATGGAGCCCCCGGAGGAGCCCAGAGAAACACCCCCACACCTTGCTGGCAGCGATCTGTGTCACAATCCACACTCTGCAGCTGGTAAAACCTCCCCCCAGCATATTAATCCAGTCTCCAGCCCACAGGTTAATCCAGTCTCCAGCCCAGCTTATCAGAAACCCAGCCTACAAGGACCCCCCCTGCAGAGACCCGCCCTTCAGAGGAGAGTATTTCAAGCCCAGGAATGCTTGGAGCCTAAGACACAGGTACACCCGGCAAAGCAGAAACCAGCTTTCGCAGGCGCGGCAGCTGCGCGGCCCGCAATTACCTCCAAATTACCACACATATTCTACCCACCCCTCTGAGAGAGCCCCACAAAGTAATGAGAATATAGTGCCCGCATGGCAGAGCCTGGCAAGCTGTCCAATGCGTGTTCGATATGCCAAATCCAGTAACAAAAAATGTTTATTTTCCTGACCCGAAAGAGCCCTTAATACGGCAGCAGTAAGAAAGGCAAACAAGCAGTGCCTGATAAAATTTCACGGCTGTCCTAGGCTGCCAAAACGAAGAAGAACTAAAATGACTGTCTGTACTTTCAATGCACGTACACTGGCATCGGAAGCATATATTGAGGATCTGATGCTGCAAGCAAGAAAGATCAAGTACGACATCATTGGTCTGACTGAGACGAGGGAGGCGTCAGTCGCATCATGCTGTATTTGACACCGGAGAAGAATTGTTCCTTGGAACATGTGATGAAAGAGGCATTGGTGGCGTTGGTGTCCTAGTCAACACGAACATGGCTGTCAACATTGATTCATTTGAATGCCTAACAAACCGAATAGGACGATTACACTTGAGGAGATGTGGCCCACTGCCAGCAATTTCTATCTTCATTGTCTATGCACCAACATCCACATACAAAGAAGATGAAATTGAGAAATTCTACATGGAATTGGAGGAGTTCTATAAAAGATCACACCTTCTACAAGATCATAGTCGGTGATTTTAATGCCAAGATAGGACCGAGAAGATCGGCTGAAGAACTCCACATCGGGACCCATGGCCTAGAATGGAACGAACAGGGTGAGAGACTATCTGGAGTTCATCATGTCTCACCAAGACTATTCATGGGAACTCACAGTTTCAGAAGGCTGAAGCGAAACGTTGGACATGGGAATCTCCTGGCGGACAGTTCCACAATGAAATTGACCACATCATCTTCAATCGACGGTTTTGTCTGACCGATGTTGCTGTCGCCCCCAAATTCCAGACAGGATCGGACCACCGTCTCCTTCGTGCAAAAATTCTACTTCCCTCAACGGGGAGAAAAAGCTGCAAAGTTTAAGAAGAGAACTCCCAGAACGACCACCAACTGGGAACTCTTTGGCACCATTGCGGCAACATGGGAAGATACCATCATTGATGACATCGATGAAGAATACAACCGACTGGTTCAGCACCTCCATGATTGTGCGAAGAATGCCGAGAGAGAGAAAGACACAAAAAGGACGCTTGTCTTCAGAAACTCTTGAGCTCATTCGCCAACGTGGCAAGGCGCGAGCCTCAGGAGACCAAATGCTAACGTCCAAGCTTGCTAAACAGTGCAGAGAAGCGATAAAAGCAGACCTCAAAGACAGAAGAGCAGAAATACTGGAAGATGCAGCAGAAGCCGGGAAAAGTATTCGCACTGCCCGCCTGTCCTTCACCAACTATAAGACCAAGATGACTGCCCTCCGACGCCCTGATGGATCTATCACATCTTCCAGAAAGGCAATGGAGAAGATTATCCAGGACTTCTACTCAAATCTCTTTGATAGCCACATCCACCTGCCCACATACCAAATTCCACAGGATGGATATGTCATTCCCAATGTTCTCCCTTCTGAAATCCGACATGCCATCTCATCGGTAAAGAAGGGAACAGCACCAGGCCCAGACAAAGTCAGACCCGAACATCTGAAGAATCTGCCGTCGGTACTCATCAATACACTAGCTCGGCTCTTCACACGCTACCTGTCCGAATGCAAGGTGCCCTCCCAATGGAAAACCAGCAGGACAGTTCTACTGTTCAAGAAGGGAGACATTCACGACATCGGCAACTATCGCCCCATCTGCCTGTTGTCTGTCATCTACAAGCTGTTTACACGAGTCATCCTGAACAGGATTAGCAGAACACTAGATGAAGGACAACCATGCGAGCAAGCAGGTTTCCGGAAAGGATTCAGCACAATCGACCATATCCACACAGTAACCAAGCTCATTGAGGTTTGTAGGGAGTACAAGATGCCACTCTGTCTCACGTTCATTGATTTACAGAAAGCCTTTGATTCTGTGGAGACTGAAGCAGTCATCGAAGCCCTAGTCAAACAGGGTGTTCAAACCCAATACATCAAGATCCTTCGTGAGCTGTATTACGGATTCACCACCAGGATCTCACCATTCTACAAAGAAGTGATCATTGATGTCAAAAGAGGGGTTCGACAGGGTGATACCATCTCACCAAAACTCTTCAGTGCCACCCTCGAGAACATCATGAGACAATTAGAATGGGAAGGAATGGGAGTGAAGATAGATGGTCGGCAACTACACCACCTCTCGCTTCGGCTGATGACATCGTTCTAATAACACCAAACATTAGCCAAGCGGCACAAATGCTGGCTGACTTTGACCGAGAATGTGGAAAGGTAGGTCTACAGCTGAATCTGAAGAAAACTATGTTCATGAGAAATGAACTAGTTCCAGAGGCCCCATTCACTCTCAATGGAACAAACATCTCTGAATGCAGCAGTTATGTGTACCTAGGTCGAGAAGTCAACATGATGAACGACCTAAAACCTGAGCTGCGCAGGGAGGAAGAGAGCGGCATGGAATGCCTTCAAAGGCATCGAAGAAATAGCTAAAAGGACAAAGAACCTCCGGCTCCGGGCACATCTCTTCGACTCCACCGTTCTCCCTGCATTAACATACGCCTCAGAGACCTGGGCCCTACGAAAAGCAGGATGAGAATGCTATTCGGGTCTCCCCAGAGAGGCATCGAAAGAGCTATGCTTGGAATATCACGCCTCACTCAAGTGAGAGAAGGAATCCGGAGTTCTGACCTCCGTCGCTATTCCAGAATCAGGGACGCTGTCTCGTTTGCCAAGACATCGAAAATCAGATGGGCTGGACATGTAATGCGATTTGGAGACAACCGCTGGACTAGGAGCCGTTACTGACTGGATCCCACGGGATGTCAAAAGATCACGTGGCCGCCCACCTACAAGATGGTCAGACTTCCTTGTTAAGACCCTGAAGGAACGGTTTGAGGCTCTTCATATTCCTGAATCAACCAGATGCCATTGGGCTACATTGGCACGTGATAGGTCCAATGGAAATGTTACTGGCGCCCGCTCGAGCAAATCGATGAATAACGGGATTCAAGTGATCAAGTGATCTAACTTCATTCATTTGTAATCAACATGTCTTCATGAATGTAGTTTCTGGACATTAGAAACCCCAGGAAAGGAAAGTTTGTCTAGCTAGTATTCTCTAGCGAGGAAAGCTTCTCTGGACGCAACAACAGAGCTGAAGGTCTAGGGTTTTCACCTCTTTTCCTTGTACAACACAGATTTGTCAAAAACTCTTTGGGATAGTTGTTAATATAATATAAACATGCCGTAAAGAATAAATAATTTTTTAACAACCAGTAGAATCAAATCATTTCAATTCAATGAGATCTCTGCTGACTATGTTAACTTGGACTAATTAAATATGAACAAGTGATTCTAGGAAAAACTAGTATGGGGAGTCTTCTCTCTCCACAACTTCAGTATAGACTCAGTGGGAAAAAATTTAAGTCTAGTGACAGAACCTCCAATATCTGGATAACTAATCCTTAATAAATAAGCAAAATTTTGAAATGGAAGAAGGAAAATCTCCCCAACAAATGATTCTGATAAAACTGGTGAGTCACAGGGGGAAAAGACCATTTCCTAATACCGGGAACAAAAGTCAAATCACAACAAACTAAAATCCTCAATTGGAGGTTTGGATCCATAACATCTATTGAGAAGAATATAGGCAGAGCACTCTGTATTATTGAAACTAGGGATATCTTCAAGGAGTTAATGTCATCAGACGACCACATCTAAGCAAAAATAAATAAATATGATTACATAAAACTAGTTTGTTCTGCACAGCAATAGAAAGAAGGAGCACATTTTAAAAGACCTGCATATACTGGGAGAAAAATATTTTCCAAGTTATAAAATGCACAGGTAGAAATTTATAAGAAAAAAAAAACAATCAACCTATAAAAGTGGGGGTAAAGAGATGAATGCAAAACTCCAGAAAAAGGACATACAGATGTCATAAAGGCACATAAAAGATGATCTGCAGCACTTACCAGGGGAATGAAAACAAAAACAATAGTAAGATATCATCTGACACTGGTTAGATTGACAAGCATCAATGACAAAGAATAACCAGTGTTGGCAGGACAAGGAGAAAAAGGGACTCTCATTCAATGCTGAGTGGGAATGTCAACTGTTTAGTCTTTTTGGTAAAAGGCGAAAGATTTATGCGATCTGAAGAGAAACCAGAGTATGTTTAGTCTTTTTTTGGAAAACAGTTAAGAAATCCTCAAAAAGATGAGGATTTGAGCTTCCATATGACTACCTAAAAAAACACCCTAAGAAACAAAATTAAAAAAAGCAACAAAAAGTTACATTCATATTTATATGTTCATTGCAACCTATTCACAATAACCAAAAGCTGGAAACAACCCACGTATCTAAGAACAGATGATTAGGTATAGGCACAATGGAATATTGTTCAGTGAAAGAAAAGATTGAAATCTGCTATTTGCTGCTATGTGGATGGATACGGAGAGTATGAGGCTGATTGAAGTTAGAGGGAGAAGAACAGACACTAAATTTCTCTCATATGCAGGATGTAAAGAAACATAGTAGGAGAACACAAATATGCAGAGATAACATAAAGGACAAACATGAGAACTGGTCTTCAGGGAGACCTCTATTTCAGAAGTTATTGCATTCCCTGCCCGCAATCAATGCTTTGTCATATAGCATTTCTCACATCAGAATTGGCCTAAACAAGCTGTGTCCTAGAACTTGTCATCTTTTATAGAGACAATGCATTACCTCCGGAGCTTTTTTTCCTTAATTGTAGAAACATACACCCAAACAAGCTATAATCACACACATAATCATACACATACTCTCATACTCATACTGGACTAAAATTATTACAACTTACTAAAGAAAGTAATCCTTTTTCTTAAAATTTATCTTTCCTAGGACTCTTTAATACCTAAAAAAATTCCAAGATCTAGAACAATTTGCTTTTGGCCTTAGACTATTTTCTCTACTTCCTTCTCCATAGGAACAAATGCCTCTGTGCTTACTACCCCTGCTCACGGAGCTTGATACCAGAATAAAAAGCTGTCAATTTCTAGTGTTGCTGATAATCACTCTTATTTTTCCTTTGTTCCCAAAAATACTCATAGTTTTTCTTTAAAAAACAAAAATCTAATAATAGCAACAAACCAACACTAAATGTGTGCTTTGTGATTTACTGTCTATGAAGATAAGTATTCCCACTGACAGAATTATGTTCCCACTGAAATCATTCCATTTCACAACTGAAAAATTTGACATGTGCTGATACTATTTATACAATATCTTATAGTCAGTAAGTATAAAAAGTCCACATTCAGATAGAACATCTGAGCAACAATTATTATATTTTACTAACACAAAGAATCCAGTCTGCTGGCTACAGACTACAATATAGATGATAAAATATATATTTATCAAGATCAAAATATACAGATTAAAATTTAATACATTTTCTGTATTTAATAAGAGATATTTGGATGAGGGGATTAGTATCAAGTTATCTAGTTAATACAAGTCCATTTTAAATCTCGCCAACATGAGGAATAGTCATATAAAAATACCTACGAGTCAGGAACAGTAAAACATGAAATGTGAAGAGGCCAGGCAATAGCCTCTTTGTCATTCTACTTGTGCAAGAACAGGGGCAGTGTCTCTTAGACTCCTCACATGCCCTGGACAGATAGCAAGAATATGTAACTTCTCATCTATGTAACCTGAGAACAAAGAAGACCCAAAGATAATTAATTTCTAGAAATAAACCTTGAAGGACACAGGTCAAGTAGCCCAAGAGACAGGCTAAGAGCATCAGAAACAGACTTGGGACAGGGGTGGACTTTGAGAGACAGAACAGGCAAGAGCCAATATGGACTATGAGGGACAGAAGGAGCAAGATGTCTCATAGACTAGGGATGACAAACATGGGAATGAGTAAAGAACCCGTGTGAGCTCAGAATGAATACTGGGAATGCAAAGTTACCTTCTTAAAGCAGTTTAATAATGCTCAAGTGTATCAGGAGTTTTGTATGTTAATTTTACATACAAAATCCAAGGACCTATATGGGAAATAAACCAATTTAGCAGAAACAATATGATGCAATAGTGGGTATCTTTGTGTGCACTCAATTGTCTATAAAGCACCAAACTCACCAAATAACACCAATGAGAACCATAATTATTTCTGAGAGCACCATGCTTAAAAGATAAACAATAAGAATATAATGCAGTATTTATTCCTTGAAATTCTTAATAAAATATTTGTAGGTATATAGCTCAGAGGGTTGGAACACATGTCTACCATACACTAGACCCTGAGTTGGATCCCAGAACCTTCCCTCTACTCTCTCAAACTCCAAGAGGAGTTCTTGATGACCTCTAACATGGCTAGTCACAGTCAGTACTACCTCTTCATCCTAAACTTGGAGGACTGGATCATCAGGCATGATCAGATTCTGGGCTTCTGAGCACTACCTGAGAGACTACCTTCAGAGAAAGAAAATCCTGATGGGGAAGTATTTATTTTAGTCTTTATTTCTCTGTATTTCTTTTCTCTCTCTCTCTCTCTCTCTTTCTCTTTTTTTTTTGCTTTTTTGGGTCACACCCGGCAATGCTCAGGGTTACCCCTCAGGAGTTACTTTTGGCGGTGCTTGGGGGACCATATGGGATACCGGGGATGGAACCCGGTCGGCCACGTGTAAAGCAAGCACCCTACCAGCTGGACTATCACTCCGGCCCATCTCTGTATTTCTGATTAGAAATTCTTAGATTTATGCTAAGGTGAAATGTTCTCTGTTAATCTTCAACTATTCTTTTCTGTTGATTGGAGTTTTTCCCCTCTAATTTACTTTACTAGGGAGTGTGTCCTTATTCTACTTAACAAACTTTATTGAGCTTTACCATGTGACAATAAAATAATTTGGTTAATTTATTTAATATCAAAGTTCTCAAAAAGAGGAGCCATTCTAGTTCATTTTTATATCTCAGTGTATATTTTTACTAACATTGCAATGTTTAATTTTAATAATTCAGAGTTTAAAAGACTCAGACGGAGAAAAGAAACTTTAGCTTCTTTTCCATAAAATGTTCAAAAATACCCTTTCCTGAAATCCAAGGTAGAGAATGCAGAAATGCTTGGCATTTACATAATTGCTTTCCCCTTGCTTTAATTCCTCTTCAACCATTTGTTTTAGATAAACACAGGCACTTCAGAATCTCCCTAGAAATCAGTGCCACTGATGAATAATATTAAAATAACATCCCATTGTAAGTTGAATAAAGGCACTTAATGGGTGCTCATCTTCTAATGCCTGGCAACTGTGAATGAATTTGTTTGTGTGCCAAGAGTGGCAGATATGATTAAGTTAAGGATCTTAAGATCAAGGACGATACCAAACACTCACCGAGTTCACAATATAATAATCATAAGGGGACCCATAAAGGATATGCTGCAGTCAGAGTCAGAGAGTAGGAGATGTGATGAAGGAAGCTGGTTAGGGTCATTAGAAAATCCAGAAAACAGGAAGCCTAGACAAGGTGAAAATAGCAAGAAAATAAATCTACTAAAACCTCAGAAGAAACCAACTCAGTTCTAACATTAGTTCAATTGGTTCATTTAATTAATCCATGATCTCAAATATAGCCGAAATATTCATTTTTTTTCCTTTTTAGCCACTGATTTATAATAATTAGCTGTAGTAAAGAGAGAAAATTATGTTTCAGTTTCAAGCATGTGCTTGTCCCTAATGAAGGAGTTTTAAATCATGTTGTTCTCAAGGAAAGGAAACAGGACTCATTTAAAATAGAACCCAACCTTATCCCCTTCTGTTCAATTCAGAACCTCATGGAATCAAGAAGCAAATGCTGTCAGATTTTGCTCTTTAAATACTGTGCTGCATTCTCATTTTTGGACAAAGATTGCTCCTATTTTATATTATGAAGTGGATAAAGAGGGTGGTTAAAAATCCCAAGAGTGTTGTTAATTACTGTTCTGTATCTACTTTTGTATTTTTTTTGCTCATTAAGTAGACTAATTTTTTTTAAAGGACTGCTACATCCTAGTTGGCCTCCTTATCTTAACCAGCTTCCCCCAGTTGTATTTTTTTACTTGCCTTATTCATTTTTAACTTCTGTAAATTTTTTGGGAAAAACTGGTTGAGGTCTATCTACCCACACTCCCTCTTCCAGAGTAAAAGAGAAAAAGGATGTGTAAATTTTATAGTCTGGGCAAATGGCTTTCCTTTCTTGTCTCCTGTCCTATGCCCTGGTGATGAGAGCTATTCCCTGGCAAGCAATTAACATTTCAGGCTCATTTTCTCAACTTCATAAAGCCTTTTATTCCAGATCTTTTATTTGGGCCATGTTTTACTTTTCATAATACATTTTTCATAATTTATCATTCATTTACATTTCAATTAAGGACGCTAGCTGTTTGTAAAAAGCCACCCTGATGGGGGACTGTGAAATAAATTATTGAAGTTGCTATAATCTGCTCTTCCATTACCACCTCATTTACCCTAATGACACTAAAAAGATTGTCGTCCTCAATATAGCTCATCCCAGTAATAGAAATTCCCTTTGGCATCCTGAACATACCAAGGCTATGGCTATTTGCATGCAGAGCTAGATATGTTAATGCTGTTTGGACTTCACCCTCGGAGTCTCCATCCAGGAGAGTCTCAAATTGAAATTAAACTGTTTCCAGAGTCTTTCAAAAAGATGTCCATGGACTTGATGAATGAACATTTAACAAGAAAGCCATTCTATTACCACCATCATAGTCTGAATTCCCTAGTCTTCCTTAGCAACCATTTTCACATATCATTTTCTTAAATTGATATGGAAAATAGAAGGAAAGACACTAAATATTCTGGACTCCTCTGTATTATGATAATTTTCATGAGTACTTCAAATATGGCACTACCCTCATCCAACACACACACACATTACAAAGTCAAGGAGATAAAAGTGGTAATCATTAAAATACAAATAAGGTACAAATTATAAAAGGGAAGACAACAATGGTAAGTGAAAAACACTTATTGAGTTTTATAATGTTGCATACAGATTGTTGCAGGACTTCTATAAGAGCCTCTGCATCTGCCCTGGATTGCCTCCTGCGGGTCACTTTGTAGATAGGGGGGTAGTCTAAATATGGCAGTTTATCTGACCGTGTATTCTGTACTGGCTGGTATAAATATTCTCTCATGCTACCACAATCATCGTGGGACTAGCTAGATCTCACCAGCATATTTGCCTGGCCACGTTGGATCTCTAAGCAACTAGACCAGAGAGAAATGCTGTTTGCCTCCAAGCATGCAAGCATGGCTCCCTGATAACTCAAAAGGCAACTAAAAATACAAAACTACCATGAAGTAGAGGAGAATCTTGTGAAGGCTTGGAGAAATATTTAACTGGCATCAGTATTAGTCTTTGGTACAGAGGCATGCCATCTCAGAAACCCCCCTTATCTACCCTATAAAGGCATTTCCAGGCAGATCTTGGCTCAAAACATTAGCATATAATAGAGCCTAGGTGAGGTGCTGGGAGAAATTACCTAAGGGCATTTGACCCTTTCTGCTTCCCATAATAGTGGGAGGTCTGAGTTGCAGGAGTATAAAACCAGCCTGCTTCCTCTCTCTCTCTCTTCTTCTTTTGGGCTCTCTTTTTGGGCTTGCACTCTTCTTGGGAGTCTTGTCTTTGTCTCCTCTTTACAGGCCTTTACACGTGGTGGCTGCCATCTTGGCCTACACATGTCTGGGGTTCTAGCCGGGAATCCTAAGCACCGGGTTTTCCCTATTGCTGATTTGTATGCCTGAACCTGTGATAAGTAAAGCCTTTTAAAACTGCATCGGATTCCTGAGTCTTCATCCATTTCCCCGCCAGCTTCGGAGGTAGAAGGGAACTCGCTTCCTGGCATTGTTGGGGACCCTGGCGGCGTTCCCTGACACGTCACAACCAACATTTGTTGGAAGGTGATTGGGTAACAATTTTTCTATTATACCCCAGCAAAGCTAACCCTGAAACATATTCTTATGCATTAGATCAAGATTCGTTAATTGAAATTAAATTCCATTCATATACAATGTTAATAATCTGATGACTCGCTTGTGCTATATCAAACATATTTCTGGGGAACGGAGTGACAGCACAGTGGGGAGGGCATTTGCCTCACACACGGCCAACCCGGGTTCAGTCCTTGGCATCCATATGGTCCCCTGAGCACCGCCAAGAGTAACTCCTGACTGCAGAACCAGGAGTAACCCCTGAGTTACTCCTGGTTTGACTTAAAAAACAAGGTGTGTCCCAAAAAACAAAACAATCAGAAAAAAAAAACAATATATTTCTCCTTATACATTATTCGCCTGTAGGTATTTTACTTTGTTACCTGCCAATAAATTATTTGATTGTCATTTGTAGTCTCAAACTAAGACTGTGGCCAGGGTGTGCTCTTTAGAAATACTTCGTGAAAAATTCAGTCCTTATATGAACCAACTAAAACCCAAGATTCATGATCTTAATGTTCAGACTGCAAAGGTATTTTGTGAATGAATTTATTTTATATTTCTTCCCTTTTAATCTTATATTATTTTTACTATTTTTGGAATGCTAGAGAGTTGAATTCTGATATTTTCAGAAGATCTAACCATAAACTAAAAGGCAGCTTATTTATAAAAATAAATAAGCGGAAGAAAAGGACTCTCATCCACTGTTGGTGGGAATGTTGACTGGTCCAGCCCTTTTGGAAAACAATATGGAAAATTGGATCTCAATATCCAAAACTTTGATATTGAGCTCCCATTTGACCAAGCAATACCACTCTTGGGAATATACCCTGGAGACCCAAAAACACAAAGAAGAAAAGCTATCAGCACTTATATATTAATTGCAGCACTATTCACAATAGCCAGAATCTGGAAATAACTTGAATGCCCAAGAACAGGAGAGTGGCTAAAGAAACAATGGAATGCTATGTAGCTGTCAGAAAAAAAAACTAAGTCATGAAATTTACCTGAAAATGGATGGACATGGACATTATCATGCTGAGTGAAATTAGTCAGAAGGAAAAGGGCAGATATAGAATGACTGCATTCCTTAGTGGGATATAAATATATACCAGTGGGAAATGGTAACGCCAGAAAAGAACTGAGCATTGAATGTACACAAAGGGATTTATATGATAATTGCAGAATATCTATAGGACAAACTGCAATGTGTAAGAGAAGGAAGAGAGAGAGAGAGTGAGAGAAAGAGTGAAAAGGAAAAGTGCCTGCTATAGAGGCAGGCTGGGGGGAGGGAGAGGGAATTTGGGGACATTGGTAGTGGAACATGGGCACTGGTGGAGGGATGGGTGCTGGAACACTGTAAGACTGAAATTCAGTTATGAACATCTTTGTAATTGTATATCTCACGGTGGTATAAAATAAGTTATTAAAAATAATAATTTTAAAAGTAAATAAATAATTTTAGAAATAAAAAATGAATTAATAATTTTAAATAAAAGTAAAAATAATTTTAATACAATTAATGTAAATATCTAGGAGTAAGATTATCCAATATCATATTAAGTTCAAAACTCATTGATATTCGTAGTAATATGCAAGCAAAATACACACTGCTTTTGTGCATTTATACAAAAGCAGAAAATATTTACACTCAGAGTAGAGTCATGTATAGACAAAGGCACAAACGTGAATTATGATACCATATTAATAGACTCAGTAGTTTCCAGGATCACAATATGTTTTGAGATAAGACTATCAAGCACTTGACATTTATTTGAGTTTAGTAGCTGTGTCTAACACAATACACAAGATGCATACTAAAGAGCAATCACTATTCTATTATATAAAAGTAACCCCATTTATCTTCATGACACATTTATCAGAGATGTGCTATCATTGTTTACATTTTAAAGATGAGCAAATCAAGGTTTAGTAAGACCTTTTGAAGTTATACAGTTATAACTGACAGTTTGTCTTTCAAAATCAGGCTGCTCTCTACTTCTAGAGTTTGGGCATTTGTATAACTCCAAAATCACTGTGTTAGTGATGCTTCACAAACGCATTCCAGTAGCAAATTGTTGAGAATTGTCTCAGCTACTGAATGTTAACAACAGTCAGAATATGTGAGTAATCAACTTGAGTGATCATGAGATTTGTATATGATCCTGGTACATATCTAGGTATGCAATAAGGACCAATAGCCTTTGCTTTGTTGCCTTCCAAACACAAGTAACACACAAGAAACATGTGTTTCAGTTCCATGCTAACCACCAAATTATGTAGCAATTTTCGCTGTCTGGAAAATAAATTTAATAAAATGCCCCACTGAGTTAGATTAAGTTTCAAAAAGAACAGAAAAAAAAATCCCTTCAAAAACACAAAGACTATACAAATGGAATGCCAGTGCATTCTTTATTTAAAAGAATAAGACATGCAGATTTTGTCAAACACATTGTAAATGTAACCCGTACCATAACCAAACCTCCAAACACTTATTATACGAGATAATATTTAAATTCAGTCCCTGGAATAAGAGAGAAGGTATTCAAGGAGGAAACTTAGTTGGAAGACCACATAGGTAAATGGGTCAAAAGGAGAAAGAGCAAGTAACCAGAGCTACTCATTCTGATGAACATACTGCTTATGAACAAAGTCTGGAGATAGACCAATCACAGATTTTCTGGACCCTTGATTTTCTGATAAAATCCAGTAGTTCACCTAAAAATTAAACCTCTTATATTAATACATAGATTTACATATAACTGCTAAAGTTAGAGTTGTGAAGCCTTTTGGCTAATCATTTATTCTTCCCAAAGAAAATATATGTAAAACATAAATGCATTCATTAACTTTGCTAAAAAAAAAGAGAGACCAGAGACCCATATTTATAATAATGCAGTAACTTCTTTTAGTAGTCATAAAGATACAGCAGGAGCTAAAGAGGAAAGTATCAGGTCACAGTCTGCCCATCACACCCAAGGAATAGGTAGCCAATCAGAATGTAAAAAGGGGATACCTGGGGGGCAGGATTTGGCAACAAATAAAAGGCAAATGCAACCTCAGGCTTCTCTCTCTCTCTCTCTCTCTCTCTCTCTCTCTCTCTCTCTCTCTCTCTCTCTCCCCCTCTACCTTTCCCTCTCCCTCTGTTTGTCTGCCTGCCTGTCTGTCTGTCTGTCTTTATCTCCAGCTGCTCCTAACAGGCTCCCTCCCTTTCTCCTTTGATCAGGTAGCCCTACATGCCCAGGTACAGGACCCAGTATCTGCCACGGAAGGCCAGGCAAGGGCATATATGGGTATGGGCTGGGCTTAGAGACCAAGGTTAGGGGTAGACCTTGTATGCCCAGGGTAGCACAGTTTTAGGCAGTCCACGGACGCCCAGGTAATGGCAAGGTACTGAGCACAGGAGACTCACCCTCATGTACAGGGTGGAGGCTAGAGACTATGGAAAGCTGGAGACAGGACAATAGGGATCAGGACAATAGAGAGACAGGACAATAGGGATCACTGGGGTACAGTTGGAGGCCCAGGGCCAGGCACTGAGAGAGTAGCACAGAAACAGGACTGGGCCATAGTTCGTGGGATGTGAGCAGACTGTGTGTGACAGGACCGAGGAATTTGTTCACTGGTAACACAGAGGCTAGACATTTGGGGAAGGAGCCTGGAATCCTCTGTACATTAAACTAATTTTCAACCTTCTGAGTTTTGTATGTAATTCTCTCATACAATCCTCAAGTCCCACTAGCACAGGAGAATCCACTTCCACATTAATAACAGTTGAATAAAAATTTTCTCCATATGTCTGACTCATTACAGGTTTTTAAAACTACCTCTTAGAGAAATAGAAAGAAAGAAAGAAAGAACCTGCCATGGAGGCAGGCTAGGGGAGGGAGAGGGAATCGGGGGCATTGATGGCGGGAGCTGGGCACTGGTTGAGGGATGGGTGCTGGAACACTGTTTGGCCGAAACCCAAATATGAACATCTTATTAGCATCTTTGTAATTGTATATCTCATGACGGTATAATAAAATATCTTAAAAAATTAAAAAATAAAAACCACCTCTTTAGAAATCCCGTTCTATCTTCAATTCTAGCACTCCTATCAGCCATCATTGAGAGTATAACAATGTCACATATACTCCTTTTTGTCACATCTAAACTCCTTTTGAGATATTAGTTAATCTCTCTCAACTCTCTTGGTATTTAATAATATGGTCTTTACACCTCATATGCGCCCTTACCATTTATTATACAAAACTCTAACAAAATCTTGACCCCCTGGGTATTACTTCTCCTACCACATCAAACTACGAGACTTCCATATACCAAATCTGATATTATATATGTAATATAATTTCTTTATCTTAGCATATCTGGGTATTAATTTAGGATTATAATTCCTTACCACATGTGTGTTAAGTCTCACAAAATTGTAGATAGAGTATGCTCATTCATATATTTAACAAACAATTTGTGTCTTGTTTCTAGGTCAAACTTTCTGTTTCATGTGGATTTGAAAGAGCATCATTTCTATTCCTGACTCTGAAAATTATTAGTTATAGGAAGATTCTAAATGTTCTCAGGAAGAATTGGCGCTGAGACATTTCCCCACTTTTTATACTTCAGATCCACAAATGACAGTGTTGTCCGTAATTCACATTCATTGAATAAAGTTCTGCACTTTACTTGTGATTTGTGTATCTAACAATTCTAGCGGTGTTCTCTCACCCTCCATTCAAATGGCAGATTTGTCTCCTTTGCATTAAATAATTCAGAGGTGAAGGAACGAAGAAAGGGAAATTTTTGACAGATGGCTGAAATTCCTCAACTATATCATTGCTGATCTTGAAACTAATATTTTTGTAACACAAGATAAGTATCAAATTATATGCAAATGGGGGCTTCAGAACCACATAAAACACATTAGATTATCAGACATAACCTAAATTGTTTCTTTTTTGCAATTATTGTTTTTGTGATGTATGGCATTTACAGTAAACATTTGACATATTTTACAGGCAATAATCTATTCAATCAGATTAGTAACAAAAATAAATGCTCATTCAGATATACCAGTAGACAAAAACGTCAAGTGTTATTGTCATAAGGTACCAGAATTGGGATGAAAATAGAACAGATTAGAGGAATAAAATGAGTGGAAATATTCAAGCATTCTTGATTTTGTTAAAATTTCAAAGGGAACTTAGAAAATTTCTCTCAGTCTTTCTTATAATGAAACACAAGGATACTAATCATCTCTGATTTTCCTAGTGTGACACTAAGATAATTCAGAAAAGGTGATTCTTATTGGGTTGAAAACATGGATCCCTGACCTCTGTCACTAGCAATAGCACATCCCCAATCACTTGAACCCAAAATATTCATAGATGTCTGTTGGATGACAGTCCTAGCTTGCTTGGGAGCTTTGCTGTTTTATCCACTCAAAGCTTAATCTATTTATATGTTCTTAAGCCAAGGTTCATACTAATGAGATCTCTCTTCTATGTAAACACTGATGGAGGGTGTGACAGTTACAGATGTCACCTTGATTCTGAATGAGTAACGTCTAACTTAGTATTATACATCTACTAAGACTTCTATGTTTATCTAGATTGGGGGCATCTCCTCTTTATACCCACTGGACCCAGCGTGGGGCAGTTAGAATTTACCAGGAGACTACCACCCTGGCTGCATTGAGACTATTGTTTAAGATTATAATAAGGATCATAATAGTTTGCTCTCAAGCAGGCAAGTGTGATCCTTTCAGTATATGGAGAACAAAATCCTCAGACTCACCCTGTTGCAGATAATAAATAAGAAAGATATTGTGGGTACCATCTAGATTACATGAAGCCCATGAAATTAAGATGCATTACCTTATACTAGTCCCTCTCGCCCACCTCTCTGGTAGAATCCACTTTGGTGGGACTCTCTCTCTCTCTGGTGGGATCCTCTTTGGTGGAATACTTGGGCTCTCGTGTGTGGTTTAAGTTCTGACCAGAGCTAGACTTCTTTCATTATATTGGATTGCGGTGGTCGAGTTTTTTGTACTATTAAAAGGCTTTTGAACTGCACTGGACTCATGAGTTTCCATCTGTTTCCCGATGACCTTGGAAGTAGAAGAGAACTTCTGTCCTGATACTGTTGGGGATCCCAGCAGCTCCCTTACATGTCTTTAAATGTTTCCATGGAATTTCTTTTCAATAAAACTTCCAGTTAGCTCCCATTCATTCTGAAGTGTGACTTTTGCTCTTTGAGTATTATACTCAATTTTTGAAACATAAAAAAAAATTAATCATTCTCAGAAGTCAAGAAATACTACACTAAATATGGCAAGTTTGCCTTGAATACGGCAGATCCTGGCTACACCTCCAGAACTGCATTTAATCCCCTGTGCACTGCCGGGAGAAATCCATGAGCAAGGAATCAGATTAAGACCAGAACATAGCCATGCATGACCATGACATACCGACAGACCGGCAGACCGACCGATCGACTAAGTGACCGACCAACTGACTGACCGATCGATCGACCAACCGACCGACCGACCGACCGACCAACAGATCGATTGACAGATCAATACATCGATAGACAGACAGACAGAGAGATAGATAGATAGATAGATAGATAGATAGGATAGATAGATAGATAGATAGATAGATAGATAGATAGATAGATAGATAGATAGATAGATAGATAGATAGATAGATAGATAGATAGATAGATAGATAGATAGATAGATAGATAGATAGATAGATAGATAGATAGATAGATGGATAGATGGATAGGAGGATAGAGGGATAGAGGGATAGAGGAGGATAGAGGGATAGAGGGATAGAGATAGAGATAGATAGATAGATAGATAGATAGATAGATAGATAGATAGATAGATAGATAGATAGATAGATAGATAGATAGATAGATAGATAGATAGATAGATAGATAGATAGATAGATAGATAGATAGATAGATAGATAGATAGATAGATAGATAGATAGATAGATGGATAGATGGATGGATAGCTAGATAGATAATATGTATCACCAGCATGACTATTTTTTATAGACTTATTCAAAGGTACTCATATAAATGAGAAAGTTGGGTTATGCTGCCACCCAAGGGTCAATCACATGAGTTACATGGTATCAGTCAAGAAAGAACATTATTAATAACAATAACTAAAAACTTGTCACTACTGTAATTAAGGAGACCACAAATGCTCTTTTTACTGCATTTACATCCTATGTCTTACGTACTATGATCACCATTTGTTTTTAGCATTGAGGAATTTCCTCGATTGCTGCACTCACTCTACACTCCTAACCTTGCTTTAGGATTCCCTTTATTAAAAAAGATTTTCCACCCACTGTTTTCAGGGCCCGTCATAGTTGCACTCAGTAGTACTAGTGAGCCAGGTGGGACCAGGAATCTAACAGGCCATGAGTATGATAAACCAAGTCACATTTATTGCCTCTATTGTTACTTTAACAACACCTCCAACACATCTTAACTTTGTATGTTGTATTTGTCTCTAAGTTTACTTATTGTCATCATTCTACAAATACACTCATACCTTTTCCAAGAAGTGCATAGCTTTCCTACACATCTCTCAAGATATGTATCATGATTTGCTAATAGAATGAGATAAATATTAAGGCCTGCAAATATTTCTAATCCTGAAATTTATGTGACTCTTGATTTCTGGCACACCCACAATCTCACTGAAAAGCTTATGTCAACTTGATTTTATAATATCTAGCTTACCTTACCTCTTTTTCCCCAAAATAGCATTTATACTAATAACCTCACCTTTCACCTAGCTTCTCCAAAAATAGGAATCTACTTTTTTAAATGAAACCATTTTCTCTGCCATGAGATTGGCTTTGTAAATAATTGGTGTAAGTCAAAGTGAAGTGTCTTTCATCTTTATTTAAACTTTTCTTATGATCTTATTTTCAGGAAAATCATGAAATCATTAGTATGCCAAATCCTTAGCATATACTATAATTTTCCTTTCTAATTTTTTAAATATTTTATTATACCACCATGAGATGTTCTAATTTTTCTAATTGAAATTTTGAAATGCTAAGATTTGTAATACCAAATAAATAATTTTATGTGCTCTCTTTCTGACAGACTTCCTGCACTCATCTCCCACCGCGTATATTCAGCGCTGTATATATAAAAGGAATTTTCTATGAGGTTTAGAAGCAAGCTCCTTTATTTACACCCTAGGATCCTTCTAGTCCAGAGTGCCTATGTAATATTTGTCCTGGTGATTCTTATTTACTACTGGGAAGATGCACAGGTGCACAGGCTTCTACCCATTTGGAGAAGTCCATGGAGAAAGGAGAGGGCGAAATGGATCAGTCTGGGTTCAGCACTGCTCCTAGGGCCAGTAGACCCGTGGGATGCTGTGACCATCCAGGCCAGGCTTGGAGCTGGGATTGGGGCCTCTCCCTTGTCCCTCCATCTCCAATAACCCAGCGGGCGTGGCTCTGAGTCCCACAGCTATCGTGAGAAGCGCTGAAAAAAGAGACTGGTCAGACATACAGCTGTGTCAGGCTTATATAATAATCAAATTTAGGACCAGGACCTTCCCAGGATCTTGCCCATATATACATTGTAATGATTATTGTAGTTTCAACAAACTGGGGCGGCTGATGTGGAAATGGGAGAGGGTCATAGCCTTTGGTCTATGGTGGTCATAGGGGCACATTGGCAGTGGTACATTGGTGGTAGGAATTTGGCACTGGTGGAGGGACAGGTGCTGGAATACTGCATAACTGAGACCCAATTATGAGCATCTTTGTAATTGTATGTCTCATGGTGGTATAAAAATCACTTGCATCACTTGTTTTACTATTGTTCATGAATTTGCTTGAGCAGCCACTGGTAACATCTCCTTTCATTGGGAATGAGGCCCATTAATATTACTATTTTTGGCATATCGAATACACCATGGGTACCTTGCCAGGCTCTGCTGTGGATGGTATAATTTTAAAAATAGTTTTTTTAATCTATGCCCAGAAAACATACCTTTCTAAGTTATAAATAAACATTGTGTTTAGGACTTTTATCACAATCTGTAAGTGGAAATATATTTCAGTGGATAAGCTGAATTTAACCAGCTGAGTATGAATTTTAACTTGGTGACATCTCTACTCTGTGAGTTTAAGTGAATTGTTTTCTTCTTTGTATCTCAAACATCCCACTGTAAAACAGAATTAACAGTACTATAAGTTTTATATACTAATTGTGAGACTATTAGTTGATAAGTATATGGTACACATACATTGTTATCTAGGTCTTGCCACTATTCTCTTAAGCACAAAAAACAGTGGTTCCTATTCTGAATTATTTGTATATGCAACCTAAAAATCATAGGTGTGCTGCAATTGTATTTTTTAAGAATTCCTGCATTTAAATATGCAACCAAAAGTCAAGAAGAGAAAAAATATGGAGATATTGCATTTATCAACTTTGATTTATTTTATTTTATTTTATTTTATTTTTTCTTTTTTGGGTCACATTCTGCATTGCTCAAGGGTTACTCCTGGCTCTGGACTCAGGAATACTCCTGGAAGTTCTCGGGGGTGGGGACCATATGGGATGCTGGAGATCAAACCCAGGTTGACGGATGCAAGGCAAATGTTCTACCCGCTGTGCTATCACTCTGCCCCGCATTTACCAGCTTTGAAACATACAATAAATCTATTATAATAAAAAGTCATGGCATTAGAAAACATAGAGACCTGCATAGCAGTGGAACATAATTGAGAGTCTTTGTTAGACCACCAGATTTATGAACTGCTAATCTAAACGCATGTTTCATCAATAAATGCTGTATTTTGAGGTGACTACAAGCGTATGTCACCCACACAGCAAGCCTGGCAAGCTGCCTGTGATGTATTTGATATGCGAAATACCAGTAACAATTATGTTAGGTCATTCCCATGACCTAATATAATGGTTTGAGGCTCTTTATGTTCCTGGAGAGGCAGATGCCCTTGGGCTCTACTGGCATGAAAAGGACACATGGAGATGTTATTGGTGCCCTCTTGAGGAAATTGATGATGAACGGGAAGATAATAATAGTGATAGTGATAAAATCATTGCATAACTCTCCTGGAAATTTGTTAGAGAGGTGCCTGCAATGAGATTGCTGATATGGCAAAGACAACAAAAACAAACAAATGGAACACATAAAATTATAAAACTTCTGAGCAGCAAAAGAAACTCAAGCTCAAATTAAAAGTCACTCTACTGTATGAAAGAAAAATTCAATATCTATAAAGCACTCATAAATTAAACAACAAAAAATATTTCAATGACCCCATCCACAAAGGAAATTAGGGGATGATCAGATTCTTTCCAAAGAAATCATATAGATGACCACTAGGCATATGAAAATGTGTTCATTTCACTCATGACTAGAGATATGCAAACCAAAACAACATTGAAATATCTCCTACCAGTGATAATGGCATATAACATCTAGTTCAGAGTCCATTGGAATAATTGTGGAGATATGTCAAAATATAGGCATATAAAGCCTTTATAGCTGGGTGATATTGCTTTTTGGGAATCTATCCACAAAACACAAAAATATTACTTTGAGAATATAAAGGTGCACCTATAATTCATTGCAGCAACTTGCACCATAGCCACAATATACAAACAACCCCAATAGCCAAATACACATGAGAGTATCAAAAAAAAATAGTGGTATGTATAGACAATGAAATGCCATGCATCTCTGAATAATACCAAAATCATTCAGTTTCCCAAACACTGATGGAGTTAGAGAAGAGACAGAGAATGACTTCTCACACATGTGCAGAATAAGGATGAACAGCAAGGTAGCAACAAAGGAAAGCAGAGAAATTGGCAACATAATTGAGCTGGGGGAGGGATAAAGGAAGGAACTTGAGAGTTCTTGGTAGAAAGAGGTAGTTATGCTGAAAAGGGTGTGGTGTTGGAATTATGTGCAAGAGAATCTATCATTAGCAATGTTGTAAACCATAGAACCCTCAATCAATAAAATGTTTATAAATTAAAATATCAAAAAAATGAATAAGGTATGTCTGGTCTTAAATAGAATCTTCTCAGAAGGTACTACAAGTCAAACTGAAAAGAAAGTAACATAAAAATTCATTGACATTTATTAGAAATAATTGAACTTAGGGATCTTAAATATTTATCTTCCTAATTATCATCAAAAACAAAAAAAACAAATTTGTGGTTATTTATAAAGAAAAAGACTAATTATTTTCAAAA
>JAJIBD010028476.1:0-69686 GCA_021461705.1 Cryptotis parvus
AGGTAGGATAGTAATTTTGATAGTATTGATTCTTCCAATCCAAGAGAATGGAATGACTTTACATTTTCTATAGTTTTCTGTTTCTTTCATAAGAGTTTTTATCTTTTCATAACAGAGAGGTGGGAGGCTCTGTGCATGCTGATCTTAAATTCTGTTAAGATTGTCCAAGGAAGTTCTCCTCACCTGGAGCCACTTAATGCTAGCAGCCCTGCTACTGTGACTCATGTTCCTTGAATCTGATACCTGCCTCATCAACTTCATTGTTTCTTTATTGAGAAAATGAGTATTGTAATTTATAGCCTAGTCTGGTAAAACAGTTACTGCATCATTGGCCAGATAAGACTTCCTCTCTTTGTGGAATCTCTTGCCTAGAAAATTGTGTGAATGGATACAGAAATGAACTGGAAAGGACTCACCCAGCTTTTGGCCTGAGATCCCCATGCTAGAACCAAGTCACATTGTATTTCCACAGAGCCACTATATATTTCTAGGTTCAGAAGTGTTTAGAAGACAAGGTACCATCTCATTAAGACTTACTTCCTTGGGCTCTTTCGGCTAGTCTGACCATAAAAATGGGGGACACATTAGAGAAGTCAAATCAGGTAGTTTTCATTTTGCTTTGTGTGTTAGGCACAAGGCTGGATGGCAATAAGATCTGGGTCAGTTAGGAGTTCATGCTAGCCGAGAAGGAGGAGGAGTTGACATGGACAGGGTAGATGTACTCAGGACAGTCACGAATGGGTCCAAGCTTACTCAAAGCCCTGCAAGAACATCTCTGTGGAAATCTGATTATGTCCACTGGGTCAAGCTGGGCCCAGTGTAACTTCCAAGTCATTTTTCTCAATTTCAGTTGCAATTACATGAGGCATACCTAGGACTTAAAAATATTTCCTTTAGAAAAATGTAATATTTGTGCACACCAAGATCTGCCAATCTCAGTAGGTATCAGATATTCATCCTGCATCATCACACTCAGTTTTTTTTTAACCTTGTGGTAGAAAGATCATCAATATCCCAACTTGCACATAATGAAACAGGTTCCTAGGGAGAAACTAATAGGCTGAACCAAGATTCCCTTATATTAGTAATTTACTCATCTCTGAGTCAGTGTCTCACTTTCCTTGAGCATTTTGTTTCCTGTCTCACTGTCATGCTCACACTATGTTGTTATTCTGGTGGTTTCAGTATCCAAGAGAATGACCTCCATATCCCAGCCCTCTCATTTCCCTGATTTTTTAAGTGACCTTATCCTCAGCCTTTTGCTCTCTTACTTTTTGACAATAACTGTAGCTCCTCCATGATCTCAGCTTTAGCTTTTCTCTGACCATCACTTTATGTATAGTTCACTTCTTTTGAAGCCCAGTGTCCACACTCCTTTGATTTTACCATATCTATAAGTCATTTAATGTACCATCTTTTCATGGAACTTTATGTTCCTTGGTCTCTACCTCTCTTCTTGTAGAGCTGTATTTCATGTCAATCCCTGCTCACACCTTTCTTTCCGAAATTCTCCTTTTCATTGTTTTCAGTGGAAAAAAAATCTGACCTCAGTTGAGTCTAACCCTTCATAACCTTTTGCACGGTAGATGAGGCTGGAGAGCACAGAATTGCACAGACATGGCTTGCTGGCTACTCACCAGACTGGCCTCAGATTCTCCTTTTTGTGCTGCTTGGAATTCATTTTCTCACTCTTCTAAATCAAAATTTCATACTTTCTCCTTTTCTCCTTTCTTTTTAAACACCCCTTATCCCATCCTCATTTTCATTTTTCTATTTTATTGGGAAAACAAAAGTCATCAGAATAGACGCTTCATATGTGCTCCACGATCTCACATTTTACTGTTGGCATCTGTGCTCATGGATTATGTCTCCTCCCTTCTTACTGTGGATGAGCTGTCCTTGCATTGCTAAGGCTGATTTTTCCACTGGTGTGCCTTCCCATCACTTCCACTGGCTCAAGGACCTGGATCCTGTGGTTTTCCATCCCTGTTTCTGCATTGTAAGTTTTTCCCTGTTAGTTTATAAAAACATGCTCATGTTCTCATCTTATTTTTTCCTTTTGCTTCCATTTTGTAGCAGAAAGCAACTCAACTCCTCAGTAGAGTTGTCTATTCTCATTGTTGTTACCCTTGTTTTATTTGTTATCCCAATTATTAAGTTCATACCCTCTACCTTGATGTTAACTCTTCTTGTCAGTGTAACACATGACTTTCATGTTGCAAAACCTAATGTTTGGATCTTGGTCCTTGTCTTACATGGCCTATTAAGAAATATGTTGACTCACTTTTTCCTTCTTGATTATATTCTTCATTTGACTTTCAGACAAACATAACTTTTTTTTCTCCTCCTTCTCCTCCTCCTCCCTCCTTCTCTTCCTCCCTCCTCCTCCTTTTCCTCCTCCTCCTTCTCCTTCTCCTCCTCCCTCCCTCCTCCTCCTTCTCTCTCTCCCTCTCCCTTCTTTACCCATTGTGGCTTGCCCTCCATACATTTAAGGGTTATCATGAGATATAACTTTTATTCAACTTTAGACATATTTGTCAAATTACCTTAGACTTTGGATATGCTTGTCAGATGTTTGACTTTATTCATTATTCAAATATGATCGATGTTTATCTATTGGCCCTATAACTATGTCCTGGATAAACTCACTTAAGTGATGTTTTATAGATTCCTTGAAATTTTCTATGTAGATAACTTGTTGTTTTCAGGCCACCTGCCCCTCGAGGGGTTGCACGTGTGGCTGCAGTGCTCAGATGCATTGGCTGGTGGCAGAGAGGAGATAGGCTTGTCTACACCCCCAGGGCTCTGCCCTGTGGGCCCTGGATGGTGGATGGTTCTGACATAGGAAAAGACTGGGCCTCCTGGGATGAACCCAGAGCCATGGCAGAGCCTGGCAAGCTACCTGTGGTGTATTCAGTATGCCAAAAACAGTAACAATAGATATGAACTGGACAAGGGACAGACCAGACACACAGCTCTACTGCATGGCCCATGTAGTGCAGCCCATGGAGTCTCTGAGGAATCGGCTAGTCCCCAGCCGAGATCAACGTAACTCCTAGGGTAAAGCAGTCAGGTGGGGGGAAGCCACGCTGGCTAGAATTGGAGCAGGGATTTGGGCTCCCTTCCTCTCCATGCTGGTGGGCGTGGCTACAGGCTCACAGCCTCCACAACGAGATGAACCAGACAAGGGGTAGACCAGATGCACAACTCTGACAGTGCACAGCCACGCAAGAGGCTTAGATAACAAAGTAGGCTAGGACCAGGTCCTTCCCAGAATCTTTTACATCTGTACACCATAATGATCATTGTAGTTGTAACAAACTGGGGAATGAGGAACTATAATGTCATACTAGAACTCACTATTGAATATCACTGTATCACTGTATCACTGTCTTTCCAATCATCATTAATTTGCTCGAGTGGGCACCAGTAACATCACCATATGTCCTGTCTCATGCTAGTAGAGCCCAAGGACATCTGCTTGCTCCAGGAACGTAAAGAGCTTCAAACCATTCCATCAGGTCATGGGAATAAGGTCTATAATTGTTATTGGTATTTGGCATATCAAATACGACACGGGTAGCTTGCCAGGCTCTGCTGTGCAGGTGGCATACTCTTGTAGTCACCTCTGATCTCCAGCCTTTATTGATGAATATACACATAGATAATTGCATCATAAACTGCATGGCAAGTCACAAGGTGTAGGAGAAGAAAGAGAGAAATATAGAGACAGAAATAGAGATAGAGAGAAAGATGTGAGACTCAGATGGATGGGGGAGAGCTGCCATCCGGCTCTCCTCTGGCTCAGCTGACCATGAGGCTCCCAGGAGGCAAGATGGGTTTTGGGAGTGGGCTCATCACCTCTGTAGGGCCTCGGAAGCAGACACATGAGACTCGCTCACCATAATAGATGCCATTTTTGCAGTCTGAACCCCACAGCTCATCAGAACCCATGCAAGAGAGACGCTGATCTCAAGACCAGCTCAGAGGAGCCAAATTCGAACCCAGGTAGGTGGCTCTCAGAGGCGGAAGTCATCAGCTGTTCCTGGAGATGGAGCTGGGGTACCCCTTCCCCTCTCTGATCTGTCTCAGAGAACTGGTGGCCCCACCCATGAACTGCCTTGGGGCTTTCAGCCATGATGCAGAGACTCAGAAGCATGGGGGGAGAGCTGCAATCCAGCTCTCCCCTAGCTCAGCTGACCATGAGGCTCCCAGTAGGCAAGATGGGTTTTGGGTATTGGCCCATCACCTATGTAGGACCTCAGAAGCAACCAGATGAGACTCGCTCACCATAATAGCTGCCATTTTTTGCAGTCTGAACCACACAGCTCATCAGAACCCATGCAAGAGAGATGCTGATCTCAAGACAAGCTCAGAGCAGCCGAGTTCGAGACCAGGGAGGCGGCTCTTGGAGGCAGAAGTCACCAGGTGTTACTGAAAATGGACCTGGGGTCCCCATTCCCCTCTCTGACCCATCCCAGAGGCCTGGTGGCCCTGCCCATGAACTGCCTCAGGCTCTTGGCCATGATGCAGAGACTCAGAAGCATGGAGTACAGCTGCCATCTGACTCTTCCCTAGCTCAGCTGACTATGAGGCTCCCAGGAGGCAAGATGGGTTTTGGGAGTGGGCCCATCACCTCTGTAGGGCCTCAGAAGCAGCCGGATGAGACTTGCTCACCATAATAGCTACAATTTTCATGGTGTGGACCCGGTACATCAAACTAGTGGAACCAATCATGTTCTATAATATATTACAATCTACAATGTGTAAGAAAGGGAAGTGAGAAGGAGAGAGAGAGAAGAGAGAGAGAGAGGAGATAAAGAACCTTCCATGAAGGCAGGCTGGGGAAGGGGGAGGGAGGTGGGGACATTGGTGATGGGAGATGGGCAGGGGTGGAGGGATGGGTGTTGGAGCACTGTAGAACCAAAATTCAAACATGAACATTTTGTAATTGTATAGCTAACGGTGCTATAATAAAATATTAAAAATATTATTGTTTTCTTCAAATATGGACTATTTACTCATCATTGAATACTCAACTGAAATAATTTATTGGAATGGCTAATAAGATATCAATAACTTCCTTTTACATTAGTTTGAAGATTTACAACATATTTTTCTTTAACAATATGTCAGTAGCTTTTTGCTGACCTTCAACTCAGGAAAATTCACTCAGTTTTTTTCTGTAGTATATTGATTATTTTTTCAGAATATTCATTCACTTTTATGTGTGTTCTGTTAAACAGAAGTATTTAGGGAAATTCTGTTATATTCAGTTGGCCCAGAATTTCTCCTTATTTCCTTTTTGTTTTTGTCTCACACCTGTTGGTTCTCAGGGCTTAACTCTTACTTCTTCGCTGAGGGATCACTCCTTGTGGGGACTAGGGGACTATATGTGCATATGTGGTGCTGGGGATTGAACTCAGGTCAGTTGCATGCAAGCCAGGCACCTTGTCTGCTGCACGGTCACTCTGGTCCCTCTTTCTTTTCCTTTTTGGCTCTCAGATTTTACAGACTCAGTTGTCACTGAGATTAATATCTGTTACAAAGAGTGACAGAGGACAAAGCCAAGGCCAGCTAGTATATTTTAATATCTTGAGTTATTGGTGCTGTGGATATTGTTTGAACCACATACATTTTAGGATAACTTTTTTTGTTCTTCATCAAAAACTCCCATTAAACCTTTTCAAAATTACTGACAGGGCCGGAGCGATAGCCCAGTGGGTAGGGCATTTGCCTTGCATGCGGCCGACCTGTGCCGGCCTGGGTTCGATCCCGGCTTCCCATATGGTCCCCCGAGCACCGCCAGGAGTAATTCCTGAGTGCAGAGCCAGGAGAAACCCCTGAGCATTGCCGAGTGTGACCCAAAAAACCCAAAAAAAAAAGTTACTGACAAATCTGAAGAAGAGGTAAGAGCTCATTACTCTGATCAATCAAAAGTTAAATGAAATTTTCAGGCTGATGCTGTGGAGGCACCCAAACAATGCAAAATAATTAGCACTCATTCCTCCGTGGAGACCTTAGAAATTAGGTGAGGAGAAACACGGACCTCAAATCTACTCCACCTCTCTCTTCCCTTCAGGGAACTAGATACAGGAAGGAAATTGATAGTGCCAACTGAAATATGTTTGCAGATGAAACAGCAGATCTATGTGCATGTTTTAAACCTTGAGATTGGTTTTTGACATTTGGGCAGTGTTTCAGAAGTGCATGATAGTTTATTAAACAGTTTACTTGGAATGATATACATGAATACAGCAACAATTTGTCATGTTCTAAAAATGTTAGTTTTTAGTTAAGTGATCATGATTACCTATGATCTAATAGTGTTTATTGTTCCAAAGTAAGAAGAGGACTGAATAATGAGACCTGGGTTTAGCAATTTATAGGAGTTTCTAGTTAACTTGATGGTGTAGTTTTGGGATACTAGAGGGCACTGCATAAGATGATTAAAAAATGGGAAAAGAACAGTTGGGACTAGTGGTATAGAGAGCACTTGTGAAGTATTTTATTGCAAAAGAGAGCAGAAAGTCGCTAAGCAGCTGTTATGAGAAGTAGGGTCTGGAGAAGCTTTCTTTTTTTCTCCTCCCCCTCTTTCCTTTCCTCCTTTCTTTCCTACCTTCTTTTGATAAATAAACCATATAATTTTGTATATTGGTGAGAATTTCTTAGAAGCTAGTTATGGTATTTTTTGGGTGATTTGTATATCATTATATTAACCTAATAGTTTGGTAATGTACTTGACAGAAAAATTGGATTGGCTAGTATCTCAAACTGGGTCACAGCCCCACATTGGTTAGCAAACTGCACGTGGAGATCATTATGACTTTGGCATTGATAAAGGGTTTCTGAACCTGAAAGGGCCAAAAAATAATGATTTCAGAATCAACTGCATAATGAATCTAAGATTGTTTCTGGCAGTGGTCATCCAATGGCGTCTTGGGCAAAAAGGTTTGCAGGAGGTAAGAGTTTAAGAAACTCTTAACTGGGGAGACTGTTGTACTCAGGAGTAATTCCTGAGTACAGAGCCAGGAGTTTCTTAATCTCTTACCTCATGCAAACCTTTTGCCCAAGAAATGCTATTGGATGACCACTGCTCAGGAGTTTCTCCTGGCTCTGCACTCAGGAATTACTCCTGAGTACAACAGTCTCCCCAGTTAAGAGTTGGGACTTGGGTTGGGGAGAGCATTCAATGGACTGAAAGTATGATTTGCATGCAGGAAGCTAAGGTTAGATCTTTTGCATGGTTGTTTGAGTACCACTGTGAGCTAAACCCTGAGTGTAGAGCTTGGAGTCACCCCCCCAAGCCCTGCCAGATGTGACCTATAAATAATAACAGAAAGGAAAAAGAAAGAAAGAAAAAATTTCATACTAATACATATCATTTACTGTAAAGGGAAGAATTTTAATTATGTGAGGATGCCAGTAGGAGAATGAAGATAGGGAATCTGTAGGCACTTTTTTCTGTTTGAGTATTTTTCCCAATGAAACAAAAATATTAGTGATAGTAAGTGTTGCAAAAGAGGTGGTAGAAGTTTGAGAATGGGGGATCTGATAACTTTCAGAAAAATTTAAACCGGAGTTAGGTTGAATTGTCTTGGGGCACCTCATAGGGTTGGGCATGGGAGGCAGCAAGGGAGTGCTGGGTCCACCCACCCAAACAGAGCCCCAGCAGCTGAAAACCTTCACACTTCACAGTTGCCACATGCTCAAGGCCAGACTCCACTGCTCAGGATGAACCTCACCCAGAAGTTAATCTGTTGAAAAACTCAGGTATGCAGGTTTTATGACTGGGATCTCTAGGCTTTCACCAAATTGGGGATGGGCTACCTTCCCCCCTCTCTTCTTCCCCCTCATAAAGTCTGGTATGCACCAAAGCTGCCTTCCAATTAAAAACTTAACTCCAACTTTAGCATGCCAGTTAAAAATTTTGAAATTCCTGGAGCATGCAGCCACATTTGTGTCCATGCAACTTCTCAAACTATACAACACTAATAGATCATGTAGCACACCAGATTGGAAGAGAATTAAAGTAGAAAGCACCCAATCTTGATTAACAAAATATAAACACATAATGTTATCCTGTAACAGTGTTAGCATTCTCATATATACAAGGACTTAAGGTATCCATGGTGGGATGCAACAATCTTCACTAACTTTCTTCTGAGGAAACATTTTTTGATCATTTTCAGCAAATTATTTACAATCAGCAATATAAAATAAATAATCGATTGTCTGCTGTAGGAGGAGGAGGCCTGAGGGAGTGGTTGGGAATAATGTTGGTGGGAAGGTGCAATGATGGTGGGATTTGTGTTGGAATATTGAATGTTAGTAACAAACAACCATGAACGACTTTGTAAAGATAAATACATACAAGTAAACTTTTCTTCAGTGAATGGATTAGGGATGGTAGATGTGATTGCTGAAGAGTCAGATTCCTTTGATACTCTTTAACATAAATGAAAATAAGATCAAGTGATGTGATAGCTATTTTTTATTTTTATAATTGCATTCATCTCCCTAAAGTGCGAGCATGGCATTGGTAGAGACTGGATTTTTGCCAGGATTTCATTTTTGCATAAAGAATAAATAAGAGAGGACTAGAAGAATTGATGTTTACATGAGGGAGAGGTTGTTGTAAAGTATATGGAACTGAGACTAGTATGGGGAAGATTGGATTTTGGGAAGGGAGAGGGAAAGAGCAAAGATAGTTAGACATTTTTAAAGGACTCAAACATTTTTATTTTGTTTATAGGAAATAAACAAAATATATTTAGTATGGTGATTAGGGCACCTTCCTTGCATGTTGCCAATTCCTGGCACCATGTATGGTTCCCTGAGCACCACCTGAAGTGACCCCTGAGCTTAGAAGCAGGAGTAAGCTCTGAGCACTTCCTGGTATGGCCTCAAAGAAACAAAAACAAAAATTTACCTGAGTATATATTTTGTTCTGTATGTTTAATATCAGGGTAAATGTGGGTGAGAGGATGTGCAAATTTGGAGCCCTGAGGGAGCTCTCTTATTTTCTAGTCAATGATGCCTTGAGCTTAAAACTGCTCTGAAGAATTAAGTTCAGTTTTAAAGAAAAGATGGTTAAATTAGTAAATTGAATTTCTAGGGAGGCAAAAGATGGACAGAGCTGACATATTTGAAGAAGATGAAAAATTGGACAGCATGTCAGAATTTGGGGCTTTTATATTTTTAACCCTAAGCATGGGCTCAAATGGAAACCAAGTGCTGGGCACATAGCTCAGTCCTTTGTGTTTAGTGGGGACTTCAGAACTGCTCCTCCTCCTCTACATGACCCACTTGGGTGATGAATGAGATCGTGAAAGTTAAGATGTAGCACACATGGCTGGAACCTTATTAATTGTAACTGGAATTGTGTAAAATGCTCAGGAAGAGTCTGTGCCTGGTGCTCATTATTGTGGGTGAAAATGGCAAAGCTTAATCTATGTTTTAGTTTCATGTGTATGCTTAGTATGCATAATTGTTTCATTAACCTTCACAGATCAGTAAACCCAGGCACTGAAACGTCAGAAAAGGCAAATCTCCATCAGCATTTAGCCTGTGTTTAAGAGCAGGGATTCTGAGAAGGAGCTGCAAGCTCCATCCTTGGGTATGATGGCTGCCATTTCTTGCTTTCTGAGGGAACTTTAGACAAACCCTGGGTCCTCTGGATTAAAGGTGGGCTTCTCAGACTGACTCCTTTCCCCAGTGACCCCCCACTCTACATTCTGACTCTAACTTTGCCAGTCACCTGCTGCTTCCTTCAGGTTATTATTTGCTCTCTGCGGGAGTCCTTCCTCTTTTCCTCTCAAGCTTACTCCCTGCAGTTCCCAAAGAAATGCCTATGTCCTAAGTGTTTCAGGATTTGGGAATAATGATTGCGTTTGAGCCACTGGGGGCACTTAGAATTCTTTGGCACAGTTCTGACAATTCTGCACAAGCAGAACATCTGGTCTATAAGTTCCTGTCTGGGTACTATAAGAGTACCTGGGTATAGATCCCAGTTTTGCTGTGAGGTTCCTAGTGTTCCTGTGTGCACTGGTTTAACCTATAGAATGGGGATGATAATGCTTTCTACTTCATAGAGTTGTGCATAATATAAACTAGATCAAATTTATATTATGCTAAGTAATAAGCACTGCTGTGATGCATGATAAGTGATAGCCAGTTATGGTGACTCATGATGACTTGTAGGCTCTGAGAGCAAAGCATGGAGAACAAATGCTAGTGCTTTAGGGGCTGTCCATCTTGAAGTGCTCCCTGTAACAAAGTTTCTCCCTGTTGGAGTTAGTGCACAATTCACCTTGTGGAGTCTGGAAGTGGTAGAAGGCAGCAGAAGGCCCAGAGCAGAACCCCTGAGTGTTACAACTCAGAATCAGGACTCTGGGTGCTGAGGCTGGAGCTGCAGAGGCTGCTGCCCTCCCCCTCAGGTGGCATATCTTTAGTGTACTTTGGCTTCTGACGTGGCTTCAGCTTTACTTGATTGGTAGCAATTGATATGGTCAAGGCCTCTTTCATCCCCCTGCACTTTTGTAAAATCACAGCTTGTTGAGTTTTTTAACACTTTCCCCCTGGCCGATTCAGAGTCTCTCTGGAGGGGGATGCCAGCTGTCTTTCAGTAACTTAAGTATTCAGCAAATATATTGTATATGTCAAGCTCTGGGGATACTCCATGTACCTAAATAGGACAATCCTGGCCCTGGAGGATCTTATGCTCTTGCTAGAGGAACCAGTAAGGGACCACAGAATAACACAAGCTCCCTGGGAAGAACTGTACAGGTCACCCAACTACAGATCTGGAGAACTTCCAAGAGAAGACAGACATGAGGAGGAGGAAGAGCTTGAAGAGTGGTGTTGATGGGAGGAGGGAAATGAAGTGTGCACGGTCCTTTAAGAGGGGCCTGACTGGTGCAAAGGCCCTCTGGGAAGGAGCAGTGCCTGGCGTGTGGGCTGAGCTCAGTATTCCTGCCTTTTATCATCTGATGGCATGATGGTAGCTTATAGTTTCTCACAGATTGAGAATCAGAAATATGCCCGTGTATTAGGGGAATTCCCTCTCTCTGCACACTGCTGCTCACAGTGAAGATGCTGTGTCCTGTTCCTGGCTCTGTGTCATTGTGCTTGGGTCCAGCCAGCTGAGCCTGGAAGGCAGGTGTGCTGGTGCGAGCCCTCCCAGACCCTACACCCATCCATCATGGCTGCATCATTTGCTGGGAGTGCTCCCTTCTCTCATGTTCTCTGTCTTGCCTCTCAGTATCTACCTGTCTCACACACATTACATGGACATCCAGAGATCAGGGAGATTGTCCAAGCTGTGTATGAGTGGCAAGAGAGATAGGATGCACATGGGGCGGCAGGAGCTGCTCACTGAGAAGCAGCCCTTTTCTCCTACAGTCCTTCCTGGTTGGGGCGTGATCAGAGATTGCCTGACCTCTCTGCCCCTTATTGGGAGATCATGTTAATGTGTTTGACAGTCTTCCACTCTGACTTCAGTTGTTATTTACTGAATTCTTATTAGGTTCCAGGCCCAAGCCCTTTCCTTATTTAGCTCATTTTACTCTCATGACAAATGTAAGATATAGAAACTCCTCTTTTATGGACTGCAGAGCTCAGCCTGGACACTTCAGAGGAGGCTGGTATTTGAACTTGGGTATGCCTGGCCTCCAACTCTATAATGCTGATATGGGGAAGTATTCTTGAGGTAAAACCACTGGGGCCTTCCCTCACCTGTGCTCCAGGACCCTGCCCTGAAGTGTGCATTTCAGGTCCTTCCTGGTGAAGAGAGAGTAAGATAAAATCCTACAGGACATGGACAAATGTATTGTAGCCCAGTAAAGCAGCAAGGGAAGGTGAGAGTGGCTGAGCTCAGGGAGCTGAGTTTGCCCTGCTTTTCACCACTCTGGTGTTGCTGGAAGTCAGGGTAAACATCTTTCCTATAGCATCAGGCTATTTATCTTGCTTCCAGAACCCCAATACTCTGGCCAGAGTACCAGTCTGCCTTCCTGCCCATGTCCTTTTCATTCTTTTGACTCCCCACAAGGACCGGGTTCAGGATCTCTATCTTTATGTTAAGAAATTCAGGGACTGGTGGGAAGTAAAAGACTTGCAGATCTCTGTTCAGTGTCGGGAACCTTCTCTCTCTTTCCTCAGGTAGAAGGAGAAATAGAGTAGCTGGTATGGGAAGGCAGTGCTTTGCCCATTTGGCTTGATGGCTGCTCTTCACGGTGTACTGACTTTTAGCAGGGACAATTGGAGTCAAATTTGCCCTTAAAATGTTAGGGTAGAATCTTGCTATATACTGCAGAGTTGTGGTGATGTCAATCATTCTTCCAGACCTTTCCTCTATAGTCATACATATATCAGTTGGGGCCATGGATTGGTTTATGAAGGGCTCATGCATTCATTCAGTTATTCAGTTAGTCACCAAGAAAGAGTTAAGCTCTGCCAGTGCTGCCACTGTGCCAGGGACCAGGTACCTAGAGAAAATGATGAGCAAGGGAGGAATGATCACTGCTGTCACTCTAGAGCGCCAACCATGGGGAAAGGCAGACAGGAATGGCCTGCAGTGAAGTGGAACTAGGTGCCCTCCTTTTAGTGCAAGTTTAGCCAAGTTTCTTTCTTGTATCATAGTAATTCCTGGGAAAATATTTCCTTCCAAGTAAGCTCTTGGTGAGCAATAAAAACAGAGGACAAGTGTTCTCTTGGAAGACTTGAGTGCTTTCTGATAATCTGGCCATACAGAGATGTTCCAGCAATGCAGCATATTTGCCAGGCTCTGTTAGAACTGCCATGTCCACAGCTAGAAACACAAGGGGAGCTGTAGTCTCCTCCTGCCAGTGGGGAAAACAGCACAACCACCAATGCAGTCCAAGCCATTTCCCCATGCATTCACTGAAACTGCTCTTTGTCAGGCACACTTCTAAATCTCTGAGTTGCAGCCATAAGCACAAATCACTGGAGCCCTGCCTGGTAGAGCTGTGCATTGCAAGGGATGTTGGGCTCCAAAGGGAGGACACTGATTCTTAGAGCTGAGTTGGCAGGGACCTCCTTACCCCTGTAGGAGATTTTCAATAGAGAACTGAAGGTGGTGGGGGGGGGGAAACTCTACATTTGTCAGTAAAGAATATCCTAGACAGAGACACCCCTAGTATAGAGAATGAGAGTAGCACAAAGCCAGAATAAGGGGGCCTTGGGTGCATAAAGAATCATGAGGAGACCAGTTACTGGATCAAGGTAAAGTGAAGACAGTCTTAAAGAGATTGAGCGAGATGACCAGAGCCCTCATGGGTACTTGGTTTACTCTGGTGAGATGAGGAGTTAGTCGTGGGTTTCAAGAAGTGGCGTTGACAGCTTCTGATTTACACTGGAAGGAGATCACCCTGGCTGCTGAGGAAGATTACATTATAAGGGGCAAGACAAGAAGCACAAAAGACCAATTAAGAGACCATTGTTGTTTCCCAGGGGAAAGATGAGGGTCATAAGATTAGAATTCTACATGTCTTTGAAAGATAGAGCCAAGAGGATTTATTGCTAAATTGATTTTTTAAAAAGAAAACAAAGGATGTAAGAATGCCATTTTTGAGCAAGTCAAAAGTGGAGATGAGTACTGTTAGCTCACCCCAGCACCTCTTTCTTTCTACAAGGGCCCTCCTTGAGACAAGTGCATTTTGATGTAAGCCTTGGGTCTGGCACTTACTTAACACATGAAATGACCGTGTTGAGCTCTAGAGCTCTGCAAGGAGACATACATTCTCCCTTTATTCCCTGCAAGTTCTGACTTCTGAGAGAATGTGCTTTTGGATTGCCTCCACCTGTCCATTGTGGCCCCCTGAGCTGTGAAAAGCCTGTCCATTACACACAGACTTGTGAGAATGATGCTGAATATTGTAGTGTAGACTGTTGAGTTTGGGGTGCTTATCAACATCGGGGTCACAGTAACTGACTGATAAAGGTGCTGAGATTGACTCAGTGCTTTGGGAGTCAACATCAAGGACTAGATTTTAGCCCTGATTAAGTCTTCAGAAAAGTAAATAAGTGTCCATTGATTTTTGTTTCATTTTGGGGCCACACCCAGAAAATGCTCAAGCTTTACTCCTGCTTCTGTGCTGAGGGATCACTCCTGGTGGGGCTTGGGGAAATCATATGTGGTGCTGGGGGTTAAATCAGTATTCTTCATTTGTAAAACAAGCACCTTACATGATAGACTAATCTATCAGACCTCCATAGAGAATAATGAGGGGTAAATGTTCAGCAGATGGAGTAAAGACATTCCAAGCCAAGAATATGGCATAAGCAAAAGCACAGAGGCATAAGAACCATATTGTGTGAATGTAGAGTGTCAGTGGGTAGGCGTTGGGGAGCTTTCAATGGCTTATTCTTACTATTTTCATGGGGATAATACTCAACAGTCTGGGGGATTTGCACATCACCACTCAGTGATGCTTGTCTAGGCTTGATGATTCAGTGTATGGGCCTGGTGGTGGAGTGCCTGCCAGGGCTACAACCACCAGCATTCAGGGGGTTCAAACACTGCTGGGTATTGGGCTCAGGGCTTTACTTGTTGGAACATTCATTTAAATCATATTCCTGCCCCCATCAAAACTGTGGACCATGGTGGAAGGAAGGTGGGTGTGGTATGTTAACAGGTCAGCATCGCATCCTGCAATACATAAACATTTACACTTTTGTAATCCAAAGTTATCTTATTCAAAAAAGGTTTTTAGGTGTTGATGCAGTATTTTAGTGGGTCACATGCTTGCCTTGCACATGGCTGATTCTTGTTCAATCCCCAATATCCCATATGGTCCCCCAAGGATTGCCAGGTAGGAATGATCCCTGAGTGTATAGACTTGATCGCCACCGGGTGTGACTTAACCCCTCTGGATAACCTAGCCTCCAAAAAATTCAAGAAGGATTTTAAATGACATAGTCAAATTGACATGTCTGTCACCTTGGAGAAATCCTGCTGTCTGTGGAGGATGGCATTAAGTGACAGTGAGGTAGGGTCCAGTAGGAAGCTGTTGTAATCATCTGGTCAGGGGCAGTGGTGATAAAGGTGTAGAGATGAAGAGAACTGGGCGAAGTGTTTAAGTTTAAATACCAGGATTTAAGATCAGAGTAAAGGAGAGTTCAGTCTGAGGCAGGCATGAGACATCAAACTGCAGGGAAATTCCCTGACATATTATTAACTGATGAAGTTATAGATGGGCTCTCTGCTTATATATAAATTTAGTTTCATTAATTATACATTACCAGTATGCCAGTATAATCAGAAAAAATATTAGAACTGTGCTCTAATAGTTTTTATACCTGCCTGCATTTTTTGGCCCAAGTTTGAGACCCTTCAGTCTCAATTTTGAAGAAGAGTAACCTTGCTTTATGCCGGATTGGCCAGTGATGTAATCTATGCTTTATGTTTGACAGTCTTTTGTTTGTTTTTCTATAATGTCAAATTAAAAGAGGATCCAAGACCAGATTAAGAGCAAATGTGATATATGTATCTTATTTGTACTAACTATATTATGAAAACATTTCAGAGAAGCTCCTTATTTAGTCTTGGCATCAGCAGTCTCCATACACATACCCTTTCAGAAGATTGTGTTATGACTCATCTGATTATAGATTCAGAATAGTAAATAAACACAAGACTTGGTTTGAAGATTAATTAAAGCTCGGAGCAAGTATAGAAGTAATTCTTTAAAATTTTCTTTGATTGCTGAAAATTCTGTTAAGAGGAGCTAATAAATAGCTGATGAAGTAGCTGCTTTTAAGATTTAGAGGCCTGGTAATAATAATAATATTATTATTATTGCTTTTGGGTCATACCCAGCAATGCTCTGCACTCAGAAATTACTCCTGGTGGTGCACTCAGAAATTACTCCTGGCAGTGCTTGGGGTACCATATAGGGTGCCGGGGATCAAACCCGGGTCCGCCACATGCAAGGCAAATGCCCTACCTACTGGACTATCGATCTGGCCCCCTTGGTAATTATTTTTGAAGTCTTTGTGCTAGAAATAATTTTTATTTGCCAAAGAATAGCTGTTTCAATTTACCCCAAATTGTTCCCAGAATTTGGAAATTTTTTTCATTTTTATTTATTTATTTTAATTTTTTAAAATTTAATATTTTTATTATACCACCATGAGATATACAATTACAAAGATGTTCATACTTGGGTTATGGTCATACAGTGTTACAGCACCCATCCCTCCACCAGTGCCCATTTCCCACCACCAATGTCCCTGATTCCCTCCCCCCTACCCTAGCCTGCCTCTATGGCAGTTTTATTATCTCTTTCTCTTTCTCTATCTCTATTTCTCTCTTCCTTTTCTTACACATTGTGGATTGCAATACATACATTTAGGCGCTATCATGTGTATCTTTTTGCCTGTAAAAACAAAAACGAAACAAAATATCTCAAAGCCAGTTTAGGCCAATCAGTACCTGTAACTTCTCAGATCAAGAGAGTGTATCTGTTCTTTTCTCTTCAGTGACTGTCCATTGTGTTCTCAACCTGGCCAGATGCTCCCTCTTCACTTCCTCTAAGAACCTGGCTGCTCCTCCAGACCAGCTGGAAGGCAAGTCCAAGAAGGCTTTCCCAGTATTTCATGTGTGGTCTTCTACTAGATTGTATTCTTATGTTCCTAGGACATTGTCAGGGTTATTGCTACGCCTGCAACAGTGTTGCCCACGTAGCAACCTGCGTAGCAGCCTGTTAACAGGGCCAGAGCAAGTCTCAGGCCCTCATATTGGGAAGATACGCGACCCTGGGGTCTATGTCTTCCCTGCGGGTAGGGAGGTGTGCGACCCACGGGTCTATGCCCCCTGGCAGCCCCCAACAATAACAAATAACTCATTGGCATCTGGCCTCCAAAGTCTTTGTTATGAAACTCTATGATCTATATCTACTAGTTAGCATTTAAAAACATGATCTCCCCCACCAGGTGCTATCCCAGCGGCGGGCAGCCTCTGACCACTCGGCTCCAGGAGAAAAGGCTCCAGCTTTGAGGAGGGGACCGAGCCCCACCCATCGGCGCAGGACCTGCCTCTGACGCCATCCAGCCCCGACGCCCAGCAGATCCCCGCGCTCTTCCCACCAGGTGCGTTCCGCGGCGGGCAGCCTCTGACCACTCGGCTCCAGGAGAAAAGGCTCCAGCTTTGAGGAGGGGACCGAGCCCCACCCATCGGCGCAGGACCTCCCTCTGACGCCATCCAGCCCCGACGCCCAGCAGATCCCCGCGCTCTTCCCACCAGGGTGTGTGTGTGATTCTTGCATCTCCCATGGACCCCAAGCTGCCCCAGGGAAGAGCGGAAACTCCATCAACGGGAACCAAGGCAAATTGCCTTGGTTTCACCCCGGACCGACCCTTGGGCCCCTGCGCGTCTGGGAACATCCCAAAACTCAAAACCGCGCAGGCGCTAGCGCGTCCGCGACCCTCTTACTACCTACCTTGCATGAAGTACCAGTGAACCTAGTTCCTACATCCTTGCCACCCACCCAAACTCTGCAAACGGACCAGACACCTACTAACTGTACTATCTAGTCACCCAAGAACTCACATTTGCAACCTACAATAGTCATAATGGTAAAGCAACGCAAAAAATCCATCAAGCTCTGTGAGTGAAGTCACTGGTCCAGATGAGTCTAGCAATACCAATGAGTTGTATAACCTCTCTGAAAAAGAATTTCGGAAAGAACTGTTAAGGATTCAAAAGGAATTCAAAGAAGCAATGGAATGCAAAATCAATAAAATACAAGAGGACATGAGAGAAGAAGTGAGGAAAATGCAAAGGGAAATGACAGATATTAAAAATGAGGTAAATGAAATAAAAAACACAGTGGAAGGCCATCATAGCAGAATAATAGCTACTGAAGAAAGAATTAGTGATCTCGAAGACGAGTTCCAAAGATTCTCTACACAACACCAGAAGATAGAAAAAAAGGCTCACAATTACCGAACAGACAACAAGAGATAATCGGGATGAAGCCAGAAGAAACAACATACGGATCATTGGGGTCCCAGAAGGGCAAGAAGAAAACCCTGATGAAGAAGAAACTGTCAAAGCCATAATTGCTGAAAAGTTCCCGGAACTAAAGAATGCTTGCCTCAAGATCCAAGAGGCCCGTAGGATACCAGCTAAAAGAAACCCCAACAAGAACACTCCAAGACACATCTTAATAAAAATGACAAAAACTATAGATAGGGATAGAATACTGAAAGCAGCAAGATCAAAGAAGGAAATCACATACAAAGGAACATCTCTAAGATTTACAGCAGACTTCTCTGATGAAACACTCCGAGCCCGAAAACAATGGTGGGATATTGTGAAAAGGCTCAATGAACTGCAGGCTTCACCAAGAATTCTTTATCCGGCCAGGCTCACATTCAGATATGAAGGAAAGATACACAACTTCATGGATAAGCAACAACTCAGGAACTTCATGGACTCAAAACCAACTTTAAAAGAAGGACTGAAGGGTCTACTGTAATGCGACCAAACCCATAAGCACAACAAACACAAAAAGAAAGATGGCACAAAATCCAATGACAATAATCTCTCTCAATGTCAATGGTCTAAATGCACCAATTAAGAGACACAGAGTGACAAAATGGATTAAAAAATTGAACCCAACATTCTGCTGTCTACAAGAAACGCATCTGAATAATCAGAACAAACAGAGACTCAGAGTCAAAGGTTGGAAGACCATTCTCCATGCAAACAACTCCTCCAAAAAGGCTGGTGTGGCCATATTAGTATCAGATAATATAGACTTCAGGCTGAAAAAGGTTAGAAGGGACAACGAAGGCCACTTCTTATTAATTAAGGGGTATGTACACCAGGAAGAAATTACACTACTAAACATATATGCACCCAACGAGGGGTCAGCAAAATACATAAAACAACTGCTAAGAGACCTCAAAGAAGACATTAACAGTAGCACAATAATAGTTGGAGACTTCAACACTGCTCTATCAACGATGGATAGATCAACAAGACTGAAACTCACCAAGGAAATATTGGCCCTGAAGGAAGAAATGGAAGAAAGAGAGCTAGTGGATATATACAGGGCTCTTCATGCCAAAAAAAGCTGAATACACATTTTTCTCTAGTGCACATGGAACATACTCCAAGATAGACCACATGCTGAGCCACAAAGCATACCTCAATAAAATTAAAAAGATAGAAATTGTGTCAGCTATCTTTTCAGACCATGATGCACTGAAAATGGAAGTTAACCGTACACAGAAACAGGGAGTCAAACCAAACACCTGGAAACTGAACAGCTCACTCCTGAACAACAAATGGGTCATAGAAGAAATCAAACAGGAAATCCAAAGATTTCTGGAAACAAATGAAAATGAAGACACCAATTATAAGAACTTGTGGGACACGGCAAAAGCCGTGTTAAGAGGGAAGTTTATAGCTCTGCAAGCATTCATCAGGAAACAAGAAAGGGCCCACATAAATAACCTGACTACACAGCTGAAGACATTAGAAAAAGACCAGCAAAAGGAGCCCAACCCAGGCAGAAAAAAAGGAAATAATAAAACTTAGAGAGGAAATCAATGAGTTGGAAACCAAAAAAAAACAATCCAAAAGATTAATGAAACCAAGAGCTGGTTTTTTTGAAAAAATAAACAAGATTGACAAACCATTGGCAAGACTTGTAAGGACAGGGAAAGAGAAAACCCAAATAAACAGAATCAGAAATAAAAAGGGTGACATCACAACAGAAACCACAGAAATCCAAAAGATCATCAGAGATTACTTTGAGAGCCTGTATGCCGTGAAACATGAGAATCTAGAAGAAATGGATCAATTCCTGAAGTCCTATAACCTCCCACGGCTGAAACAAGAAGACCTCCAATACCTGAATAAGCCTATCACCATCGAGGAAATAGAAACAGTAATTAAAAGTCTGCCCAAACACAAAAGCCCAGGTCCAGACGGATTCCCTAGTGAACTCTACCAAACCTTTAAGGAGGACCTACTGCCAGTCCTTTTCAAGCTCTTCCAGGAAATAGAAGAAACAGAAACACTCCCAAACAGCTTCTACGAGGCACATATCACCCTGATACCCAAAGCAGGGAGAGACAACACAAAGAAAGAAAACTACAGACCAATATCCCTGATGAACACGGATGCTAAGATCTTCAACAAAATACTAGCAAACAGAATCCAAAGAATCATCAAGAAGATTATACATCATGACCAAGTAGGATTCATCCCGGGAATGCAAGGATGGTTCAACATTCGCAAGTCAATCAACATAATACATCATATCAATAAAAGAAAAAATAAAAACCATATGATCCTTTCAATAGACGCAGAAAAAGCATTTGACAAGATCCAGCACCCTTTCATGATTAAAACCCTCCAGAAAATGGGAATTGAAGGGACTTTCCTCAAGATAGTTACAGCCATCTACCAAAAGCCCACAGCAAGCATCATTCTAAATGGGGAAAAGTTGAAAGCCTTCCCCCTGAGATCAGGGACAAGACAAGGTTGCCCACTCTCACCTCTTTTATTCAATATAGTACTGGAAGTACTTGCCATAGCAATCAGAGAAGAAAAGGACATCAAGGGCATCCAGATAGGCAAGGAAGAAGTCAAGCTATCATTATTTGCAGATGACATGATATTATACCTAGAGAACCCTAAACTCTCTACCAAAAAACTCCTAGAAACAATAGACGCATATAGTAGAGTGGCAGGATACAAAATCAACACCCAAAAGTCAGTGGCTTTCCTATATACAAATAACGAAAGAGAAGAAAGGGATATTAAGGAAACTATTCCATTCACAATTGTGCCACAGAAAATCAAATACCTAGGAATCAACTTACCCAAGTATGTAAAGGACCTGTACAAAGAAAACTACAAGACACTGCTCCAAGAGATAAAAGAGGACACAAGGAAATGGAAACACATTCCCTGTTCATGGATGGGGAGAATCAACATTGTCAAAATGGTAATACTCCCTAGAGCTCTGTACAGATTCAATGCAGTCCCTATGAGGATACCGATGACATTCTTCAAAGAAATTGACCAAACGCTCCTGAAATTTGTATGGAACAATAAACCCCCAAGGATAGCTAAAGCAATCCTCGGGAAAAAGAAGATGGGAGGCATCACCTTTCCCAACTTCAAACTGTACTACAAGGCAGTAGTAATTAAAACAGCATGGTATTGGAATAAAAAACAGACCTGTGGACCTATGGAATAGAATTGAGTATCCTGACACCCAACCTCAAACACATGATCATTTAATCTTTGATAAAGGTGCAATGAGTCTAAAATGGAGTAAGGAAAGCCTCTTCAACAAGTGGTGTTGGGAAAATTGGGCAGCGACATGTAAAAAAATGAATTTGGACCTGTGTCTAACACCATGCACAAAAAATCAGATCAAAATGGATTAAAGATCTCAATATCAGACTTGAATCCATAAAGTACATTGAAGAAAATATAGGAAAAACCCTCCACGACATTGAAGCTAAAGGCATCTTCAAAGGTGAAACATCACTAACAAAGCAACTAGAAGAAAAGATAAACATATGGGACTACATGAAACTAAAAAGCTTCTGCACCTCAAAAGAAACAGTGACTAAGATACAAAAGCAGTCCACAGAATGGGAAAGAATATTCACCCAATACCCATCTGATAAGGGGTTAATATCCAGGATATATCAGGCACTGGTAGAACTTTACAAGAAGAAAACAAACAACCCCATCAAAAAATGGGGAGAAGAAATGAACAGAAACTTCAGCAAGGAAGAAATTCGAATGGCCAAAAAACATATGAAAAAATGCTCATCATCACTAATCATCAGAGAGATGCAAATCAAAACAACAATGAGATACCACTTTACACCACAGAGACTGGCACATATTCAAAAGAGCAAGAACAACAAGTGCTGGCGTGGATGTGGGGAAAAGGGGACACTCATCCATTGTTGGTGGGAATGCCGGCTGGTACAGCCTTTCTGGAAAACAATATGGACTTTCCTCCAAAGACTAGAAATTGAACTCCCATTTGACCCAGCCATACCACTCCTGGGAATCTACTCTGGGAAACCAAAAATACGCAGCGGAAACACCATCCCTACTTTTATGTTCATAGCAGCATTATTCACAATAGCCAGAATCTGGAAGCAACCAGAGTGCCCGAAAATCGATGACTGGATAAAGAAGCTTTGGTACATCTACACAATGGAATACTATGCAGCTGTTAGGAAAAATGAAGTCATAAAATTTGCCTATAAATGGATGGACATGGAGAAGATTATGTTGAGCGAAATTAGCCAGAAGGAGAGAGACAGATACAGAATGACTGCATTTATTTGCATGGCATAAATATATATATACATATTATGATACCAATATCCAAGGTCAAGTGAAACATATATCAGGAGGTCTTGTCAAAAGTGGAAATTATCACAAACGTGTGGGAGTCAGAGATTAGGTAAGACAGAAAATGGAACAGTGTGCTAATAATTGTCGAGGGTACTAATGCCAACCTAGAACTGAGCATTAAATAGAGGCAAAAGGATACACATGCCCACCTCTATTGATGTTCTGTAATCCATAGTCTGGAGGGGAAGGAAAAGAGAAAGAGAGAGAAAGGGAAAGAAATAAAGAACCTGCCATGGAGGGGGCTGGGGAAGGGGGGAGGGAACTGGGGACGTTGGTGGTGGGAGATGGGCACTGGTGGAGGGACGGGTGCTAGAACACTGTATGACCAAAACCCAAATATGAACTTTTTAATTGTAAATCTTTTTATTTGTATATCTCACGGTGGTATAATAAAATACTTAAAAAAATAAAAACATGATCTCACATCTCTCCAGTTAATCCTTTATAATAGATTAAGTTGCTTTACTTTCAAGTTAACATTTAGAAGAACAATGGGCGCAGGTGCATGGGTTTTATGTTTAGTCTAAGAATAATAAGTTTTCCTTTACAATGTGATTTTTTTTTTTTTTTAAATTTTTTTTATTATACCAACATGAAACATACAATTACAAAGGTGTTCATAATTGGTTCTTGGTAATACCGTATTCCAGCACCCATCCCCTCCACCAGTGCGCCATTTCCACCACCAATGTACCCCCTCCCTCCCGTCTCCCCAGGCCGCCTTAATAGCAGGTACCCCAGTTTCCTCTCTCTTTCTCTCTCTATCTCTCTCTCTGTCTCTGCATCTCTCTCCCTACAATGTGATTTTGTGACAAGCAATTTATTGTGAGGGCAATGATTAAAGAAAGATGTTTAGGTTACAGTTCACAGATTACAACAACATGTACGGTACGAGTGGGAACAGTCACAGTGCCTGGAACAAGTTACGTACGTCCCAGTGCTTGGAACAAGTAGATAGCTATTGGAAAAATATGTTGGGCAACATCAAAAGTTTAAGATTTCAGAGAAATCTGTACACAGGAACTGTGGTGAAAGTAATAATAACAGGTACACACAGGTGAGCGATCATGAGTTAAAAACAAATGGATTTCTCTGATGTTGAAACAAATTTCCTAGGCAAAAGACTGATGCCATCCCTTACTTGTAATGTATAAAAAGCAAGCTTTTGCCCTCAATGAATCTCAGCAGCATTCAACCTCTCTTGTGTTAGAGTCTGTCTGTCATTTGCCGGCCCTGCTTTTCTGCCACTTCAAGGCCCCGTTCTCCCTCGGTTTGAGGCTCCCGAGAGCCGGTCCGCGGCTGGGTTATCTCCATGTTTTAGACTTTTTCATCTTTACCAGCGAACTTGATTCACTTGTGTACTTCATCCCAGAGTATACTGCATCTCAGGACTCAATAAAGGTTGAATAACATGACTTAACTACGTCTGCTTCTCATTCACGAATCTTATTTTTTAGAAAGTTGAGTAAGAGCCAGTGAGTGGCTACCAGGGAATTGATCTCAGAGAATGAAGGGCATATTCAGCTAAGAGATAGTCTCAGGGCCAAGCCGACTGTTAAAGTCTCATTATCTTTTGCACAGGAAACTGCAGTGACTTTTGAAAAGTCCCCGGTAAGACTCGGGTAAAAGATGAGTAGGTAATTGCATTTAAATAAGTTCAAATTTAATCAGAAAATGAGATTCTAGTTTTTTGCTTTCTACTGATTTATCCAGTGAATGGATGAATAACACTTGGAAGGAGGACTTCCACTGCCACTGATATGCTGATGACGCTCAGGTCCTTAGAACTAGTCCCAGCCTGTACATTAAGGAGCTGATTTAAATATTCAGCTGCCAAATAGTCATGTACATTGATAAGGCCCACAGATGCTTTAAATGCTCCATGACCAGATTGATCATATGAGTCTCCCAATTAGCATCTAGATCTGACCTTCTGTTTAAGGAAATAAAGCCCCCTGCCCTTAACCTGCTGAGCTAGACTCCCTGTGCTGGTTTTTGTCTTTACCAGTAGTTAGAATCAGTGGATTCTGATCCAGGGTTTATCTCTCTTTCTTATTTACTTATTTATTTATTGTTTTGGGTCATACCCAGTGTTCTTCAGTGCTTAGTCTGACTCTGTGCTTAGGGATCGTTCTTGGTGCTCGGGGGACTATATATGGTGCTGTGGAATTGAACCAGGATCAGCCGTATGCAAAGCAAACACCTTGACTCTTGTACTGTCTCTCTGGTCCCCCAAAACTATTTTTTTATTTTGGGAAATTCAAATGGTCTACAGTTTAATAAGATACTCAGAGATCACTCCTGGCAGTACTTGGAGGATCAGGTGCTGTACACGTTGTACTATCTCTTTGCTCTTCCCCACTGAAGTATTTCTTAGCCTGATTGCTTATGGTCTTAATTCACATCCTTATGATTCAGTGTCCAGACTTTTGAATTAGCCTCTTAATTGTTTATCAACAACAGTTACTTATTGTACCCAAATGCTTAACCATCGTCTCCCTGGTTATAAAGCTTCAGAATAAAAATCCAAGTATCCTTAGTATCATACCTTAGTATACTTTGCTAATATTACCTCCTTTTCTACAAGCCCCAGCTCACAAGAAGCCCAGCTACACATGTTTACTCCTCACCCTCATGCCTTTGTTTCTCTGCTCTGTTTGCTAATCTTTTTCTTCAGGAGCCACTTCAGAAATACTGGACCTTCTAGGAAACTGTTCTCTCACATTTCTGTTTAACTCTTTGCTGTCTTTTCTTTCTTCTCACAGCATTTTGCTCTTACTCTGATGCACTATTAATTATCCCTTACCACTCTAGTCTTAACTCGTGGGATCCAGTCTTAACTCTTGGGTTTCATGTTTGGAGTCTTAGTACCTAGTATAATGCCTGGGGTACCGAAGGGAGACTACCCTTTACTGAGAAAAAGAATATTTTTAAGAGGCTCAGAGTTTATTTTGTATAAAGTAATGTGATCCCCTGTCAGAGGGCAGCACCTGGACAGCCTCCCTTTCCTGCAGCCCCCAGCCCAATGGATTGGATCCTTGGGAGTCGGGGGCAGTGTGGAAGGTCAGGGCTGGCTTGGGAATCTGGGTGTATAGTTTCACACCTGCTCTCGGCCCCACCTCCATAGAGGTTCCTGGAGAGACAGGAAGGCCAGCCCTGCAGCGGCATTCCAAGCCTTCTGGAGACTGACTGCTCTGCTGCAGGGTACCAGCTGTACCACTGCCCACCCTCAATCTCTTTTACATTTGTAAGATGGAGTAAAACTTTCTGAAATCTCAATATGGGTATTGTTCATGAAAATGCTCATAAAAATGAGAAGCATCCAGGACTAGGAGAGAAAGAGAGAGAAAAACAGAGAGTTTTTATGGGGGGGAGGGTACAGATTATTAGTCCAAGAACCTGAATTTATCACTGAAGAAGTTGCGTTCAGAGTATGAGATAACTGAGCCAATGTTACAGACAGTTCCTGCATAGTGGGGGCTATATCTCTTCACCTAAGACCTACTTCTGTTTCTTCCTCGCTGCTTTTGGGGACTAATCTGCCAAGGACCAAGCCTAACAATGCCCCATATAATCATTTTTCTGATGCCATTTTACTCACTGACATGCCATGATCTTGGCAGGTTGTAACCACAAGATTCCGAGTTATTTGTTTTATTCAACTAATATCCAGAATATAACTATGACAAATGACTCCTTGAACGTTTGCTTCTGGTGCAGAAAATACCCTACCATGTGTTTAAAATTTATTTTTAAAAATTGAAACCTTAGAGGTTATACTATTAAGGGAAATGTAATGAAAATACTTTTTCAGTTTCTTGTATGTCTCCTGGGGTTCATCATTCAGCATGTAAAGTAAGAAGTTTCCAGTATGCTTTTGGAAGATATTGGGAAAATTATGTAGAGTATAAATTTTGTTTGAGGTGCTGGGAATTGAACCCATGGCTTCACACACAAATGGATTATAAACTTTAAGCAGAAGTAGAGGTCACTGAACAACAAAAACAAAATAAACTAATGGACTACATCAAATCAAAAAAAAGCTTCTGCACAACAAAATAAACTCAAGCTGAAATATAGAACCCTACTAAATAGGAAGAAATATTTGCACACAGTACATCAGATAAATATGGTATATAAAACACTCACAAAGCCCAACTACAGTGAAACCAACAACCCCATCCCAAAAATCTGTTTTTAAAAAATTAGAAGGAGAGGAAATGAACAGATACTTCCCCAAAGAAGACATACAGATGACCAGTAGAAATATTAAAAATGCTTGGCATCACTTATGATTAGGAAAATGCAAATCCAAACAACAATGAGATATTTAGAAGCATTCCCCCACACACTCCAGCCATACCACTTCTTGCCATCTGTCCTTTCACCACAAAAACATTCATTGTAAATGATATGTGCACACCTGTATCACAGTGACTAGTACAATAGCCATGATGTGGAAACAACTCAAATGCTGAACTATAGACGATGGGTCAAGGAGTTGTATAGATTCACAATAGAACACTATGAAGTTGTAATAAAGGGCAAAAATCATGCAGTTGGCTACAACATGGATGGAACTGAAAGTATGCTGAGCGAAACTAGTCAGAAGTAGAGGGATATATGCAGACTGCTCTTTCTCATATTTGGAATTGAAAGATACACAATGAGGTATGCAACAAAGGGCAAAAGGCAATGGAATTTTAGAGTTAGTCCATAGAACTGAGCTTTCAGGGACACAGGGTTCGAAAGGGAGAGATCTTTGTGACTTTGGTGGAATGAAGTTGTCAGTCTGGTGATGGTTAAGTATTGGAATGATACACACATGAAATCACCATCAACAGCACTGTAAATCAATAAAGATGAAACAAACAACAAAAAACTCAAGGTCACTGATAAAGAGAAATTAATCACCCTGCAGCAGTCTTTTTCAAGCCCAGCCCAGGTATGCTGATCCAGAGACTCACATACACCGGGCAGAGCTGCTACCTGGCTCTCCCTGTGCTGATCACGGGGTGCTCGGGAGGGAAGGCGGGTTCTAGCCTTGACCCACCACCCCAGAAGAGACTCCCAAGAAGCCAGAGGAGCCCCCACACCATGAGGGCCGCCATTTTCCACATCTGAACTCCCCCAGCTCGTCAGAGCTCCACCCAACAGAAGAGCTGATCACAAGTCCGGCTCATGGGGCTGCTTTGCGGCCAAGTGGTTCATCAATAAATGCTCGAGATTAGAGGTGACTACAAGAGAATCCAACCTGCATGGCAGAGCCTGGCAAGCTACCCATGTTGTATTTGATATGCTAAATACCAGTAACAATTATAGACCTCATTCCCATGACCTGATGGAATGGTTTGAGGCTCTTTATGTTCCTGGAGCAAGCAGATCCCCTTGGGCTACACTAGCAAGTGACAGGACGTATGGAGATGTAACTGGTGCCCGCTTGAGCAAATCGATGATTAATGGGAAGATAGGTGATACAATTGAAGTGAAGATCTTGAACCACTGTTTAAAAAATATTGCATGAGGCGCTAGGGATAGCTATTAGCGCAAAAGGCCCAGCTCTGTCTTCTTCCCACAGAAGACCTACAGCTGTGTGCTTCTGCGCCTCTCACCAGCTCTTGGGCCATGCAACTGTGTGTTAGTGAATGTGAAAATGAGTCATATTTCTAAAATGTATTTATGGGGGAGTGATATAGAAGGAATGTTGGTGGAAGGCAAGGGGAGGAAAAACACTGTTTTTTGATTTTGGGGCGATCCTGCTGCATTCTGAAAGGATCTATCAATGTGTAATGAACCACCATGCGGTTCATCAATAAATGTTCGAGATTAGAGGTGACTACAAGAGTATGCCACCCATAAGGCAGAGCCTGGAAAGCTACCTGTGTCGTATTTGATATGCCAAATACCAGTAACAATTATAGACCTCATTCCCATGACCTGATGGAATGGTTTGAGGCTCTTTATGTTCCTGGAGCAAGCAGATGCCCTTGGGCATCACTAGCATGAGGCAGGACATATGGAGATGTTACTGGTGCCTGCTCGAGCAAATCGATGATAAACGGGAAGACAGTGATACAGTGATACAGTGAATGAACAAGTCTGCCATGGAATTCAGTGAAGTAACTCATAATTTCCAATTTCACACTGTAGTTATGGAAAATCATAATTTGAAAGACAGAAATGCTGGCAAGTATTTGAGGAGCCCTTTTTTCTTTCAGATTTTGTGGTATTTAGAGAACTTTAGACTTGATTATTTTTAATTATAGTTTGATAATGTGTTTATAATAGTATTTAAGTTTATAATATAGTGTACCCACTTATGCTTAATTATTCTTTCATCATTTTAATTTTAGAAGTCGTTTATAGCTTTAGATTTCTTTTGAATTTTTTATATTTTTAAATTTACTTAAGATTTATTTTTTAAATTTTAGGCATCATGATTTATAATATTGCTATTGATAGGTTTTCTTGCATACAGTGTTCCTAATACCACATCCACCAGAGTGCTCCCCCTCAAGCTGTCCTCCACCATTGTCAACTCTGTTCTGTAGAACATTTATATTTAAATATCTTACATTGTCTGGGTTTTATAATACTGCCTCTGTCATAACCAGAACCTGTAACTGCAACTCTTTGAATATTTTCTTTTCTGCTTTTTTTGGGGACCAAAACTAAGTAGTGTTTTGCGGCTTACTTCTGGCTCTCTGCACTCAGGAATCACTCCTGGAAGTGCATGGGGGACTAGATGGGGTGACAGGGATTGAATCTGGATCAGCTGTGTGCAAGGTAAGTACTCTCCCTGCTGTACAATCTCTCTGGCCTCTTATTGGATATTGTCTGTCCATACTGTATGTCTGAGTATATAACACTCAGGGTAGGTACATTATATAATTTATAAATGGAAGAGAAATAGATGGGACATTTAGTTCATCAGAGCCAAGTGAGATTTCTGATGGCATCTCTCCCCTCTCCCCCACCCCCCACTTTTGCAATCAAAGGCAGTTCTCTCAATTTTCTTGATTGGTACTAAACGGAACTCCGGCCTGGATCCAGGACTTGCAAGTGCATTTGTCAGCTTCTAATTTATGAACTTGAAAGTTAGCAGACTGTACAACACCAAAATATGCCGCTTTGGCAGGATTCTGAGATACAGGCAATTTCAGGGAAGCAGGTGTAAGAAAACGTCTCTGTCTTCCCTCTAAATACAGGGCACCTCTGTGTAAAGGCCCCCACCCCCATTCCCTGTGTCTGCCAAGGAGGACTGAAGTTCATGACCTGAGACAACTCTAAACTTTATCAACCAAGAGACAGCACTATGGGAATTTATTGGGACAGCCTTTGGCAAGCTAGCCCTGTCATTAGTCCCTCTAGATTTATCTTGCTGCAATTTTCAATCCCTAGAAGCTCAGACTCCTTTTCCCGGCCATTTAAAAGTTACTCACAAATGTCCCTATATTGTGCTGTGCATCATTTAGATGCTCTCTTGTATTAAGGAGTATAAGCCACTAACCTCTAACCACTCCCTTTTAATTATTTATTTATTTATTTATTTATATTTTATTATACCACCTTGAGATATACAATTACAAAGATGTTCATGTTTGGGTTTCAGTCTTAGAGTGTTCTAGCATCCATTTCCCACCAGTGCCCATTTCCCACCACCAATGTTCCCAATTCCCTCCCCATCCCCTAGCCTGCCTCTATGGAAGCTTCATTATCTCTTCTCTCTCTCTCTCTCTCTCTCTCTCTCTCTTCCTTCTCTCACACACTGTGGACTGCAACACATACATTTAAAGGTTATCATGTCTAACCACTCCTTTGACTTGGTTATCTCCAAGTTTCCCCATGGACTTATGCAATGGACATGCTAATAACTTCTGTTTTTCTTCTTAGCATCTCTCTTGTCAGAATAACTGATAGGGTTCCAGATTTAGAGAATCCGTAAAGATAAAGGGGAAGTATTTTTTCTCTCCATTGGGCTAATGGAAGCAGAATTACTGAAATTTTGTTTTTATACATCTTAAAATCAAAGTACCCAAAGATCTAGTTGTGCAAAGACAAAGCCAGGCAGATCTTGATCACTTGATCATTTGAATCCTGTTATTCATCGATTTGCTCTAGTGGGCACCAGTAACATTTCCATTGGACCCTATCACGTGCCAATGTAGCCCAATGGCATCTGGTTGATTCAGGAATATGAAGAGCCTCAAACCGTTCCTTCAGGGTCTTGACCAGGAAGTCTGACCATCTTGTAGGTGGGCGGCACGTGATCTTTTGACATCCCATGGGATCCAGTCAGTAACGGCTCTAGTCCAGCGGTTGTCTCCAAATCGCATTACATGTCCAGCCCATCTGATTTTCGATGCCTTGGCAAGCGAGACAGCGTCCCTGATTCTGGAATAGTGATGGAGGTCAGAACTCCGGATTCCTTCTCTCACTTGAGTGAGGCGTGATATTCCCAGCATAGCTCTTTTGATTCCTCTCTGGGAGACCCGAAAAGCATTCTCATCCTGCTTTCATAGGGCCCAGGTCTCTGAGGCGTATGTTAATGCAGGGAGAATGGTGGAGTCGAAGAGATGTGCCCGGAGCCAGAGGTTCTTTGTCCTTTTAGCTATTTCTTCGATGCTCTTGAAGGCATTCCACGTTGCTCTCTTCCTCCTGCGCAGCTCAGGTTTTAGGTTGTTCATCATGTTGACTTCTCGACCTAGGTACACATAACTGCTGCATTCAGAGATGTTTGTTCCATTGAGAGTGAATGGGGCCTCAGGAACTAGTTCATTTTTCATGAACATAGTTTTCTTCAGATTCAGCTGAAGACCTATCTTTCCACATTCTCGGTCGAAGTCAGCCAGCATTTGTTACACTTGGCTAATATTTGGTGTTATTAGAACGATGTCATCAGCGAAGAGGAGGTGGTGTAGTTGCCGACCATCTATCTTCACTCCCATTCCTTCCCATTCTAATTGTCACATGATGTGATACCATTTCACCAAAACTCTTCAGCGCCACCCTCGAGAACATCTAGCAGATCTATGCATGGAATAACTGAACCTCCCTCATGGCAATTGATCATAAACAGAATTTTAGGGAGAAACTAAGGGAGGAATGGGCTAAAGGATAGTCAACTAGACTACTGGTGTGGAGTAAAGTCCAAAAGCAGAAACATGAGTACTTGGGAATTGGTGTTAACAGAGCCAGCATCACAGTTTAGTGGGGTAAAGAATTTAGTAAGTAATCCTGGAAATTGAACTCATCAAAGAGAGAAAAGCAAAAAATTTTTTTGTGAACTCATCCACAGAGAGTAGTGAGCTTTATTTGGATCAAATGCAAGCCAGGGAGCTACCTCAGAGGTCTAGAATGTATGCCTTGTTTGGTCTCCAGCACTGTGATGTCCTCTGAACACAGCCAGGAGTGGCCAACCTTCCAGTGGTCCCCTTCCTTCTTGAAATAGTCACTCTTCTTAACCCTGAACATCAGTGATCTAGACTGTCTTTACTATTCCTTGCCTTTTTTTCTCATCCTTGCCCTCAGACTTATGTTTAAATATGATCTCCTTTAAAAAACTCTCTCTCTCTCTGTGCCCTGTCTACTTGGGAACTCTCTTTAACCTGTATATTACTACGCAGCACCATTTGCAATGGTGTGTTTATGTGCATAATATTTTAATTTATTTTTAATTTTTTAAATTTTTTATTTTAGCACCATGAAATATACAATTGCAAAGGTGTTCATAATTGGTTCTCGGTAATACAGTGCTCCAGCACCCATCCCTCCACCAGTGCCCCCATTCCCACCACCAATGTCCCCACATTCCCTCCCACCCATCCCCAGCCTGCCTCTATAGCAGGTGCCTTTTCTTTTCCTCCCCCCCCCCCCCCCCCCCCCCCCCCCCCCCCCCCCCCCCCCCCCCTCCCTCCCCTCCCCTCCCTCCTCCTCTCTCTCTCTGTTTCTCTCTGTCTCTGTATCTCACTCTCTCTTCTTTTACACATTGTGGCTTGTCCTACAGACATTTAGGGTTTATCATGTAAGTCTCTTTGTGCACATTCAATGGTGAGTTCTAGTCTGACATTATCATTTCTCACACTTAGTAAAATATGTGCATAATTATATGGTCGACTTCTGTCTCTGTCATGGAATTGTCAGCTCCTTGAGGGCAGGGGCTTTGTTATGTTGTTCATTATTTCTTCACAGCCATCTTGCACCTATCCTAGCTCATTATAGAGGCTTAACTGTACATTATAGTGGTTTTATTGTGCAAAAGCTGAATGTTCAGAGAGCTCTATGGGGACTGGAGAGATAGTACTGTAGATAGGGCTCTTGTCTTGCATGTGGCCTAACTGGGTTTGATCCCTGGCATCCCATATGGTCCCCCAAACATGTCAGGAATGATTCCTAAGCACTGCCAAGATGTGGGCCCCAAACCAAACCAAACCAGACCACACCACACCACACCACACCACACCACCCCACACCATACCACTCTGGAATCTGTCCACCGGGTTTAACAGTCTGGGTTTCTCCTGTTTCCACTTTTGATCTGAGTATGTGTTGCTAAAATTGCTCATGCTATCCTGCTGGTGGGGTGTGCAGCATACCTGACTAATATTACCCTGTTAAGTTTATTAAAATCACCTTGGAACATTTCCCGCAGGGAAGTAATTCTGACTTTTTATTACTCTGATTTTATTTAATTTGTGCTACCACTCATTTACTAGTATTCTCTAAGAGCTGTTTCTCTTTTCTCTATATCTCTGATATTTCAGACTGATAGTTGGTGACTAGGAAATGATTTTTCACAGTTTCTTTTTGTGTGTCGTGATGGATCTTTCCCACAGATCTTTTTTCAATAATAATCTATTTAGCAGAAGTCCTGCCTGCCCATCTCTTGGCTTTCTCCTGTGCTCTTTTCTGCCCGGTTCTCTTCTTTGTTTCTTCTTTCCACTTCTCTTCTTTGACAACAGTATTCTAGCAACACTGTCAAATCACTCAGTTCCAGTCATATGCATTTCTCCAATTCAAACTGATGTTGGCTAGCTGAGACTTTTTTTTTGTTCTGAAAATATTTGGGGAGGAAAGTACTTGGAAGAAATGAGGGAGACCCTCTGCATAAGGGTGGTGCTAAAACTTAGGATGTATTTGTTGAAAACAAAAAGTGAGGAGGTGAGAATCCAGCGGCCTTGTAAACCAGAACAGATTCTCACTAACTTTTGGAGCAAATGGATTGTGCTTATTTGGATTAGGTTCCCTGCAGTACTAATACTCTGCAAATCTAATACTTGACATCTCATTTAATTCTCACCAAATATCCTGAAGGTCCAAATTATTTACCAAGAACATGATATATGCTAGGTCTCTTTAGGGCTGGAGCCCAGGTCGAGCAGATTCTTTGCTTTCCATGGAATAACCTTGAGCAAACAAAACCCATGATGTGGGGTGATCACCTTTGCTGCCCCACCCTATCCTCCTCTAGAACAGTGGTTTGTTTATTTCCCTCCACCTCGGGGTCTTGCCCGGAGATGCTCAGCTATTACTCTGACTCTGCACTTAGGAATAACTCCTTGCAAAATTCCTTGTGAGAAAGGTTATATAGCTCATCATAATTGCTTGGCTCATCTGGGCTAGTGACTTGCGGAGCTTGGTGGAGTTCTGTGTTTTACCATTACTACCTTTGAAGGTTGCAAATTGTGTTTTCAGGAATAACTTCTTGTGGTGCTCAAGGGACCATATGAGAAGCCAGGGATCAAACCTGGGCTGGGCACATGCAAGGCAAGAGTCTTACCTGCTGCACTGGAGGTACAGCAGTTTCTGGAGTCTCCAGCCCCAGAAAGTCGTCACCTTTACCCTACTGGAATCTTTGTCAACTTCCTCACTGTGTGTTAGAGGCTGATGAGACTGTCACCTCATCTCATTGTGACCTGGTGAAGGACACATCGATTAACTGATTTTCATGTGGTGGCCCATTACTGAAGTTTTTGGGTGGAAGCACTCCTTTAGTATGGGCTTGACAAATGGGGGGGAAACAGCACACTTGATGAGGGGTGCAGTGGAGTGGGGGAGGCACCCGCAGCAGGAACTTTGTACCTGCTCAGAGGCGGCTAGTCCCTGGAGCTGGGTGGGTGGGGTGTGAGGGCCCTGGTGCCTGTTGTGTGGCCCTACAGAATCTGACTGATGCATACTTATTGAGTGTGTACCCTTCACTGGGTACTCTTCATTGTGTTTGCATTCCTCAGTATCAGATGCTCCAGCAGAAGGTTTAGTGACACAGGCAGATCCCTAGGGTGACCAGGGACATTTTAGAAGTGTCCTCCCAGGTTGTGTATATGTGTTTTTTTTAAATCCCTGAGGCTGGACATATAATAGAATGGGTAAGGTGATTTTTCTTGCCTGCAGCTAACCCAAGTTCAATCCCTTGCCCCATGTATGTTTGTCCCCTCCCAGGAGTGATCTTTGAGCACATAGCCAGAAGCAAGCCCTGAAAAATGCTGGTGTGGTCCTGAAAAATCAACAAAGTAAAATAAAAAAAAGCCCAGCCACAAAACTTGTTTGTACGACTTACAGCCTTCATAGCTTAAGACATATTTTCCCAAAGGACAGGGGAACAAATTTCAAGTCATTTCCTGCATGCTAAGCAGGCAGTTGTTTATAATACTAGTCAAGCATTCAAACTTCAAGGAAATTTATTTTCTCAGGGCATTAGTCTATAAAATTTAAGAATCCTGAAAATATTGAAAGCCTCAAGACACAGGCATGCAAATGTCCTGGAGGGAGGGGGCAGTGGGCTTCCTCAGCCTTTGCTGTATCCCCAGTTCAGGGCGACCATTCACCCAAGTTTCAGGTCCCCAGATGCCAAAAGACCAGAGTTTGAATGTTTTCTGAGCTCTTCCTCCCCTAGTGCAAAGTCCCCTCTCTGTCTCCCCTCCTTTTTCCTCTTCCCTGTGCTAAGTTTGCAAGCAGATTACAAACTGTCATCTCAACATCTTTACTTTCCACAATGGGCTCTCACCAGAGATCATAGCAGGTGGCAAATTGATCTGATTTATCATTATTTGCATTTTTAATTTGTGATATTTTAGGCCCAGAGACTTTTTTTATAATAGGTCTTAAAATGACAGCACAAACATTGATACATAATTCATTATCTGCTTTTTCCAATACTTGTGGTTAACTCATTGACAAATAGGAAAGTCATCAACACTTGGAATAGGTTGAAGTTGCAGTTTTTGGCTCTTTTTCTATTCCCCTGGTCCTTCCCCTTTGTGATCTAGTAGTATAAATAGCTCTTAGATGAAGCACAATCACTAGCCTCTAGCACACATAATTTTATCAGTGGGAAAACTTTCCTAGTTGTTCTATTATTACTCACAACAATGAAATATTAAATAACTCACTTGTATCATTTGTCTTCCTGTTGCTCATCAGTTTGCTCAAGCAGGCACCAGTAACATCTCCATAAGTCCTGTCACACTCTAGTGTAGCCAAGGGTATCTGCTCGCTCCAGGAACATGAAGAGCCTCAAACCATTCCTTCAGGTCATGGGAATGAGGTCTATAATTGATACTGGTTTTTGGCATATAAAAATCAGAGTCCCACCCTACAGCAAGGTCTATTTCAAGCCCAGGTATGCCTGATCCAGAGACTCAGATACACGGGGCAAAGCTGCTACTGGCTCTCCCTGTGCGCAGCTGATCATGAGGCGCCCAGGAGGGAAGATGGGTCTAGCCCTGGCCCGCCATCACAGCAGAGCTTCACACGAAGCCAGAGGAACCCCCATACTATGAGGACTGCCGTTTTTAACATCTGGACTTCACAGCTTGTCAGAGCTCTACCCAGCAGAAAAGTGGATCACAGCCCTGCTCATCAAAGTCCCACCTTACAGCAAAGTCTAATTCAAGCCCAGGTATGCCTGATCCAGAGACTCAAATACATGGGGCAGAACTGCTACCTGTCTTGTGCAGCCACTTTGAGGCCACACGGTTCATCAATAAATACACAAGATGAGAGCCTACTAGTATCCCACCCACATGGCAGAGCCTGGCAAGCTACCTGTGTTGTATTTGATATTTGGTATTTTTTGATTAAAAAACCAAGATAAAGTACTTGTTTGGCTTCCACAGTTGCCTGACTTGGAATGTCAGATGCTTTTGCATTTAAATAGAAAGGAGAAAGGAAGGGTATTTCTATCTCTAGCCTGCTTTCTATTTCATTCAGAAGCACAAACCTCACTTTCATTTTTGTCCGCATTTATACAGATTTCTCCCCCTATCACCACTGGGCATTGCTGCTGGCCTAACTGCAAGTTAAAAGAAGATCAATCCTTTTGTAGCAAAGATGGGGCCTCCATCGATGGAGCCTGAGCAATAGTACAACTGGTAGGGCCTTTGCATGTGGCCAGTCTGGGTTTGGTCCCCAGCACCCACTCATATGGTCCCCTAAGCACCACCAGGAGTAATTTCTGAGTGCCGATCCAGGGTAAGCCTCAAGTATTGCTGGCTGTGACCCCCCAAAAATAGCCCCCCAAATAATCTCCACAGAGTATACACCACATATAGGATGTGCAGGAAATTGACTGGGAGGTCAAATGAGAGAAATGTTGACACCTTATGATATTCTTGGTGCCATAAGTTGTTGACACCTTATTATATTCTTGGTGCCAAGCCCACCTGAAATTCCCGCTGCTTCAGGTGTCTCTACACTGAGATGTTCTGTCAGTATGCATCTATAGCAGTCCAGTTCACACCCATCTTCCCCTTGTGTTCTACTGCACAGAGATCGCAATTGAATGCCATTTGTGAGCAGTGTTCCCAGACCACACCAAAAGGCACGCTCTACACTCTAGTACTTTAGTGATTGTTGGCCCCAGAGCAGCATATTATCCATTTCCAGCTCTCTAACTTCTGTTGGTTTTATCTTTGTAACTAACTTGTTGCTTTCCTTAGTTTCCACATTTCTTCATATGTGTCAGAGGTTCCGTTAAATCTGCATGGGGAAGAGGTTTGTTTATAGATAAAAGTAATCCCTGGCTTCATCAGTTAAAAAAGATGATTCTTTCAGAATTTCATTCATCCTCTTTATCAAGTATCTGTGCACTCTTCTGGATTATTGAGCATCAGTAGCATCAATTAAGAGAGCTTCAGTGGCCACATGGTGATTTTTTTAAAGGGGGTGGGGGAGGATGATGCCACCTGGAATTTCTTAGGGTTTACTCCTGGCTCTGCACTCTGGGATCACTCCTAGTGATTCTCAGGGACGTATAGTGTGCTGTGGATCAAATCCAGATTAGTGTCATGCAAGATAAGCTAATAGTGCCTACTGTACTATTTCCCTGGTCCCCACATCAAGTTTTTAATATTTTTCTAGAGCTAGGAAGATTAGAGAGACATAGAAAATCCATGAACAGGAGCTGGAGAGATGTGGGTGATCACATCTGAATGTGGCTCCAAAAACAAAAACAGAGAAATAATATCTGAGAACAGCTCCACAATTTCTGCACTAAGAATGATGACTTAGTGGCTGGTATTGGACTCCACCCAGTTTATTGGAGACCTTGACATTGATGCACTTCTTGCTAATGACTAGACTCTGGTGATAAAATGACTCCCAAAAATAGTCCTTGGGCAACTGAATTCAGGTTTCCTGAATCATGATTCCTTGTCAGTAAGAGTCATGCCCAGAATGTTTTAGTGCATCTGGGAGATGACATATTATATTTCTAATGAGAACCTGCATTTTTCTGCAGTTTTGCATAGGTTTATCTTCAGAGCACAGGGCTACAGACAGTGGCTGAAGTCCTTTTCAAGCAGAGGTGTTTTGCCCTTTTAAACACTTACATGTGTGCTTTCTTCTCTTATTACAATGTGACTTTGCTCTCACCAAACTGCTCTCTTATCTGAGATTTAGAATGTCAGGAATGCACATACAAGGACAGTTGAATAAATAATAATGCTCTAAAGAAACGTTTATGGTAATTTATAGTATGCCATTTGTCGACAGTCTGAAAGACATTATTTCAAACAAAGGTAAGTAGGGAGATGTTAATAGCCAGTGGATATATTTGTGCTGCCTCTTATTCTGAGTAACTAAATCATTGCATTTGTAGAAATGATGTGCCATTGTATTAGTAGGGTGTCTAATTGTCCACAATTTTTTTGTAAATCAAAGCATCATAGTAGATGCTTTCCCCAAACTGTACTTTTTAGATGTTATTTATACTAAAATACACCAGACTTATGCTAAAATATACCAGACAATTATTCCTAAAGGAGAAAAATGGTTCAGATGAAATTTCAAGTGGAAGGTTAACATTTTTATTTAGTAAAGCTGTTCTAGAGAATTGTGGACTTATTCATATAATCTAAAAATAATTTTTTAATTTTGATAATTTTTTTCTGCTTTTTTGGGTCACACCTGGAGATGCTCAGGGGTTACTCCTGGCTCTGCACTCAGGAATTACTCCTGGCAGTTCTTGGCAGACCATATAGGATGCTGGAAATCGTACCCAGGATGGCTGTGTACAAGGCAAACACCCTGACCATTGTACTATCATTATGGCTCCTAAAAATCATTTTTAATTTGGATTTTTTTCTTAGCCAGAAATATATAATTTAATTAAGTTAGCTTTTTTAATTTAGTTTTTAAACATGGCCTGTTAAGATTCAGTATGAAGCTTAAAGAATAGACGAAGTTTCACCAAACTTCCTTGGGGTATCATTTGGCTATAATTCAGGTTGATGGGATTTATTTTCATAACAAAGAATTAAGAGAAAAAGCAATAGGATGTTACATGGGAGCTTCTTTGGGTAATCTGGACATCTACATCCACCAGTTTTTCGAGTGAGCTTATGAACAATGTAGGATTTGGAACAGTGTTTCAAATTCCGTATACTGACCCTTTGGTTCCTGCCTGTGGGACATCCTATTCCTACAGAGAAGCCTGGGTGACTTCAAGCATGCACAGATTTGTTGTCACTCTTTTTTAGTTCCAAGGCCTCACACTCCAAGTCTCCAGTTCATCTTTCCTATGAGTTTAGAAAATTTCCAAAATGTTTGCCTTACTCATTGTATCTCCCCTAATCACAAACTTTCAGTAACTTTCCATTTACTACATGAAAACGTCCAAAATGCTCACAACCTGGCATGCAGGTCTCTCTTAGGTCTATCCTCAAATTATCTCTTCAGCATTCCTCCTGTCCGCTCCTAAAAAGAAGTAGACACATGGAGCTTTACATCCCACACTATCTTGGCCATTCTGGGCCTATTTATTCACTTGCCCTCTCCAAATAGCCACTTCTCTCTTCCCATTTTTAGAATAATTCCTGTTAGTAACACCCATTCCAGATCTATTAACCCCTTTGGACATTTCCTAGAATAGTGAGTGTGGTTTCTTGGGTCTTCCTTGCTTTGAATTGGTTCCCATCCTTGAACTTTTAATTGCTTCCCATCCAAGGGAAGTAATTGTACTGATACTTTAGAAAGTGAAGGAGGTAACATTTTTTCCAACTCTGTTTTATGTCTTGCATTTGGCACCTCTTTCTATCATTCTATCTTTCTATTATTCACAGCATCACGAGTTTTGACTGAACAGTAGGATGAGAAATTATGAGCCCAGCTGTAGATTTTACTCTGGGATCCACACTATCCACAGTGACTAATTCCTTTATCATTCAGATAAAGACAAGGCAGACTCTGAGAACTCTTAACTTATGAACAAGACCACTGACTCATAGTTTCCTAGAATGATTGAGAGGTGACCCTAGGGGTGTGGAGAACTCTAGTTAAGAACAGGGCCACCAACACTCTCTCTCTCCCTTTTTGTTCTTTCTTTCTTTCTTCCTTTCTTTCTTTCTTTCTTTCTTTCTTTCTTTCTTTCTTTCTTTCTTTCTTTCTTTCTTTCTTTCTTTCTTTCTTTTCTTTCTTTCTTTCTTTCTTTCTTTCTTTCTTTCTTTTCTTTCTTTCTTTCTTTCTTTCTTTCCTTCTTTCCTTCTTCCTTTCTTCCTTCCTTCCTTCCTTCCTTCCTTTCCTTCCTTTCTTCCTTCCTTCCTTCCTTCCTTCCTTCCTTCCTTCCTTCCTTCCTTCCTTCCTTCCTTCCTTCCTTCCTTCCTTCCTTCCTTCCTTCCTTCCTTCCTTCCTTCCTTCCTTCCTTCCTTCCCTCCCTTCCTCCCTCCCTCCCTCCTTCCCTCCTCCCTCCCTCCCCTCCCTCCTCCCTCCCTCCTTCCCTTCCTTCCTTCCTTCCTTCCTTCCTTCCTTCCTTCCTCCTTTCCTCCCTTCCCCTCCCCTTTCTCACTTCCCCTCCCCTTTCTCTCTTCCCCTCCCTTTCCTCCCTTCCCCCCCCTTTCTCCCTCCCCTCCTCCTTCTTCCCTCCCCTTTCCTTTCCTCCCCTCCCCTTCCCTCCCCTCCCTCCCCTTCTTTCCTCCTTTCCTTTCCTTTCCTTTCCTTCCCTTCCTTTCCCTTTCCTTCCTTCCTTTCCTTCCTTTCCTTTCCTTTCCTTTCCTTTCCTTTCCTTTCCTTTCCTTTCCTTTCCTTTTTTTTGTTATTTGGGCCATACCTGGCTATGCCAAGGGTTACTCCTGGCTATGCATTCAGTAATTACTCCACTCCTGGCAGTGCTCAGAGAATCTTATGCCGGAGATCAAACTTAGGTTGGCTGCATGCAAGATGAACGCCCTACTAGCTGTGCTCTTGCTCTAGTCCCTGACACAATTTCTTAGGTTGGGTGATAGGAGGCCCTGGGTTGTGTGCCTAGGTCAGAACAATGGTGTTGCTGCTCAGTACCACTCTGATAGCACCTTTGTGCCCTCATATAAAATGAAGATAGTAATGGCACCCATTTCAGTGACTGTTGAGGGTGTTAAATAGCATTGCATTTACAAAATAGCTAGTTCTTAGTACATATTACTGCCCACAAGTGGCACACTTAATTATTATTAAAAACTGTTAAAGAATTATGTCTGAGTCTTCTTTTATTCCATCTACTGGGATAACCAGCTCAGCTTTGCCAAGTTTTACATTTTCATTTCAGTGTAGTTCCTCTTCCCACCAATAACAACAACAACAGCTTGTTAAATCAGGGAAGATTGTAACAGATCTTTCTAGCAATATTTATCAGACCAAATCTAGGATCAACACAGCTGGAGATAGACTAAAGATGTGAAACAGACAAATAAAATTCATGCAGATGAGAAAATACATCCCAAGGTCTGGTCGCGAAAACAGTCTCAGATATCTGAGCTACTGCTGAGTTTCCTGGAGCTAGACTGAAACAGTGACACTAGAACCCCAGGGTAGTATTGTCTAGTTGTAAGACAGTTTTGCTTGTCTTTTACTCTATTGATTTGTGGTTAAGTTTCCTCTGTGTCACAATTATGTGGCTTCCAGTATTTCTCTTAATGAAGTATGTTCCTCACAGGCAAACATCTGACACAGGTTGAGGAATTCCCTTAATCCCTTTTAGACCCAGAGGCCCGCACTCTTTCCTGACCCGAAGACACCCCATTTGGCTACGGGACACACCTGGAAGAACCCAGGGGACAATTGACCTGTGCAGTGGTGAATGAGAAAATTACCTTGAATTCGGTTTCAATGTTGGCTAGTCTGGCTAACTCGTTGCTTAGCTCCAATGCAGTGAGGACGGGGTCTTCGCTGGACAGGGACAGGTAGGCTGCACTTGCCAGTCCCTTGTAGGCATTCATGCGGGGCGGAGTGGCTGAAAGAGTCCTTCCGCTGCTTCTCCGTGCACTCATTGCACTTGCAGAAGTAGTCGTGGGGCCGCTCGATGCGGGGCGCCCTTGAGCAGAAGGATGTGCACGATCTCGTACTCCTGGCAGTGCGCTGCCAAGATGATGGGTGTGATGTCATGGGAGAAGCGTGTGCCATCCTCATCGTAGGCATAGAAGTCATCGTCACGCAGCTCCTGCTCCAGGGGACTGAGTGTGAGACGCTGGCCCTGGGCAAAGGCTGGGTGGTTGAGGATGGCCTCCACAATGCGCCCGTAGCCTTTGCTGATGGCCAGCAGCAGCCGGCGTCTCCCACTCGTGCCAGGTTCTCCTTCTTCAGCAGCAGCTCCGTAACCTCCAGGTGCTCATTGCCCACTGCCAGCTGCAGTGCGTTCTGCCCCATGTAGTCCACGCAGTTGAAGTTGAGGGTCTTGGACTCTTCCAGCATTTTCCTGACCACCGGGATGTTGCCATACTCTGCTGAGTCCAGGAATCTCTCTTCTTCCGGTGTCAGACTGGTGCCCTTCTCATTGAACATGTAGGCAGGTCCCGAATGGCCTGGCGGCGGCCTTTCTCCCGTAATGTCGTGTGCCTGCGCTGCATGTTTTTGAAGGTGCTGTTCCCCAACCTGTGGGCGACAAGGCAGAGATGCTCGGTTACTTTCCTCATAGACCTGTTGGTGGGCAACCAGGGGGCATATGGGGTTTAGAAAAAGATTAAATTAAATGTTATTAGACACCATTATCTGACACTAAGATTCTGACAAACTAGATCATTGAAACTGTTCTTGTTTAAGTAGAAGAATATTGACTTAGTTGTCCAGCATCTATAACCGAGGCGGTGGTGGAGTAAGAGTGGGAAAGTAGGTTATGGTAGGGTCATGAGAGATTGAGGTGGAGGGTGTGGGATCGTGGTGTTGCTCAGTGATGGGGAGGACTATAGGGATTATGTCTGTTATGCAAAGCTGAGCAAGTTCTGAACTTCTCTGAGCTTTAACGTGTTGTCTCTCTACTTTCACCTGTACAACATGGATTTGTGTGCATGTGTGTTGTGTGTGTTTGTGTGCGTGCATGCCTGCTGTAGCATGCCAGCAAAGGCTAAGGGAAGTAGCAAGTATGTAGAATGAACTGCTGGTGTTGGCTTCATTTTTTACCCCCCCACTTCCCTATTTGGAAGTATGGGTATTTCCCACTTTCCAAAGAGGAAGGAATGACCCCCAAAATGACTATCACAGATAGTGCTGTCTTTGGTTGTGTGTATCATCTCTACTGAGCACCTACACTCTTTGTTGATAATACTGCAGCATCACACAATGTGGCTACTCATCTGTTTCTATATTGAGTGCTCTGCTTGCTGGATGACTGTGTCTTCCATCTGAATCCTGTGTAGCCATGAGGCCTACACAGTGGGCCTGGAAGAAGGCTGGATACAAGGTCAGGATGAAGCTTTCATGAGGAAATGCAGTCAGTTTTTTTAAGATTGAGCCTGGAATTATACATGCAAGAGCAGATCAGCTTACATGCTGCATTCACCTCTCACTTCTTGGTCATTTGGCACAGAGTGGAGCTTAATACTGGTACTACCAGTAAGTGCTGTTAGCATCTATTAAGTATGTACTATGTGCCAGGAACAGTACTAATAAACTAGTATATTTCACATTTGTTGTTTGTATTATTCTGGCATCTACCCTATGTGGTAGATGCTATTCTTATCTTTATGTAAGATGAATATACTGATTCTGATGGGGGTTGAGAGAGGTTTAAATCCTAGAGTGGGAACTCTGGTTCAACATTTGCTAGCCTTGAGACATTGGACACATTACCTAACCTTTAGTTTGTTAGGGGTGTGTGAGGGCAAACTGAGGAGAATGGAAACTGTAGTGTAAGAGCTTGAACCTGGATTCTGCAGCTCTAGTAACCTTGTGACCTGGAGCAACTCCCCGACCTACTAGGCCTAAGATAGTTTAACTGCAAAGAGAGGTGGGATCAGATGTTTCTTAGTGCTCTGAAAATTCAGCATCATCAATTTTTCTGATTTTCCATTTGGCCTTACCAGTATTGTCTTTGGTATTATCTGTTCTTTGGTAGTTGACCAGTTATTTGGTGGGTGCCATCAAATATAATACCAGGATGCCACATTTTTCACTAAGAAGTACTTATAACTACTTTTTATGAATTTGCCATTTTATTAGTTATATATAGATGCATTAAGAATACTCAGTATTACATTTTAGCCATTTGTAAAATCACATTGGAAAACTTTAATGCAGATTTATGAGATTTTTTTACAAAGGCAGTACTACTCAATCTTGCAATGGTATTTTTCAATTTTGAACTCTATTTAGTTTTATTTCACTTTATGACTTTCTCAAGCCCTGTTAGTTTTAGCTCCTTTAGGGGCCCTCTCCTGTTATAAAGCAAAGACGGGAGTTCAGAGCTCAATATTGTAATCCTATCATGGTCTGAGTCACGCTTAGGAAAAGCTGCTAAACTGTTCACAGGAGCAGCTTCTTCATCTGCAAAAAGTTGAAGGAGTAATTATGGGCAACTTCTTCAGAAGGCAATTGCGGGTGATAAATCCTAACAGCTCTGCAGTATTTTACTGAAGTGCTTTGATAAAAGATTGCTGCAGAAAGGTTCTTGGGATTCAAGTTCCTGGGCTCCTCCTGAGCTTATTTCACTCAGCAGTGCCATCAGCCCAGAGGGAGAGAGGCTGCTTGCTGATGCCAAGGCCCGACTGTGGAGTGGGAGTCCCACAGACCCTGTGACAGCAGAGACCCTGCTGCTGCACCCACAAGTGCAATGCAGGCTATTTTATTTTTAATAGGCTATTTTGGAGGGAGCAGAGATGACTGAATTGAACACTAACCCTTCCTTCAGCGGATGCTAGGAACTCATTTTCAAAGACTCATCTGGGTGGAGGTTGAGCTCTCAAAAAACTAATAACCTTGCTCATAGAATTTCTTGGTCTGCTCGCTGATGAAGCTTTTACTCATCTCGGGAGTTCTTTTCTGGTTTTAGCCATCACAATTCAACCAGAGAAAAGGTAGTTTCCACTCAAGAGCATCTGAGCAGTGTGTTAGATGCGTAGCAGCAGCTGTTGTGGAAGGAGTCAGTACTTGAGCTTGATTCCATGTTATTTTTCCATTAGAGGGAAAGGAAAGAAGAGGGAGACGAGGTCACACTCCAAGGTCAAGGGTACGGACTATTACACAGCAACAAGCTCTGGAGAGAATAATTCAAAGGAAATATAAAAACTTCTGCACTAAGAGTGGTAGGCTTCACAAGGAGCACTCTAAATTCAAATTTTATGTGAGCTAGATGCTGCAGCTACAAACATAAGCATTGTTGAAACCTTCATTAAACAAACATAAATGAACATGCAAAGCAAGTCATTAACTTCCTTTTAAGGTAGAGAAACAGAGTGAAACAAAGACTAGCCTTAGAGCAAATAATTACTGTGCAAGAGCCACGTTATATCAATCTTATGTTTTCAGAGTAATGTTTTATCATACTTTGTGGATAGCTAGTATATGTCAGAAGGTAAAAATTCCTCACCATTTGTCATGCAGTTTTCTGAATGACCTTGAAAGCAGACACCCAGATGTAGTGAGAAATAAACAGATCATTTTCCCTGCCTTTGAAACCTCAGCTTTGATATGAATTTAGATGCTTTCAAAATTGTCAATTCTGCTTCTTTCCAAGCGGAATTTGGCATTGATGGCCTTCAAATCATGTGTGCATACCCACATATTAGTGAGACAGGTTGTTCAGTATGATTTCTTTCAACCTAGGTGTGTTCTAGCAGCCCATTGGGCTATATGCATACATTCATATACTGTTGGAGGCTTTTTATCCTCACTAAGGACTTCTTATTAGTTCTGATTTTTTACCCTTGCCCTTATGTTTCTGTAATGATTTTAAAGTACTTACTTATTTTCCAATTAATTGAGGTATAATTGAGAAATAAAATTATTAGATATTTAAAGTTGTTCATCTTACCGATTTAAGTAAATGCTCTGACAGGATTCCCATCATCTAGTTAATTAATTTCCACTATCTTCCCTATTTCTTTCTTTTTCAGTGAGAACATAGAAATTCTACTCAGTGAGTTTTGCACTGAGTAGAAGACAAAGAAAAAAATACAGTGTTATCAGATGGTTGCTATGTTAAATGTTAGATCCTCGGACCTTACCTATCTTATGCCTGAAAATTGGTATTCCCTTCCTAACTCCTCTGCTCCACACCCAATTTGAACATTTGTGCATGTATGAATATGTTTTCACTCCTTATACTTGCAATTTAATCTTGACATGATAATCAGACTCCAACTGCACTTTTCTCATGGGCTGAAAAGAGTTCACCAGTGATGCTATGTCAGAAAGACAAAGCTGTTTCATCCATAATGACTGTTGGTCAGAGCTTAACTCATGATTCATTTGTGTTGCCCTGTTGGACTCATGGAATCTTGTCATAGGGTTAGACCTAGTAATGAGAAAATTGATTCTCCCTAAAGACAATTCACATCTGATTTGCCCCCACTTTACTATTTTTCTTTAAAATTGAACTTAGAATGCAAATGCATTATTTGCTTGTATTATTAAGATAATGAGTGATCAGACTCATCAAACACCTAAACTGAGATAGTGCTTTTAATTTATCAGCAGTTCATACATTGACATTTGATGTCATTGAGAAGAAGGGTTCCAGTGGAACAAAACTGTGTTGGAGAGGACTGATTATTAGATTCCTCTTGATCCCTTCAGTTGCTATTTTTATCTTACAGATGCAGCAGCCAGTATAAAGGAAACCAGATGTCAGAGATGCACGAGAAGTATGAATTCTTTCCTCTCCAGCTGCAAGTGAGCATGACCACAAAGCCTTTGGAGACAAGGATTATGGTTAATCACCAGAGAAGAAAAAGACCACTTAACCAAAATGGTTATTTAAGGATCTTATTTTGGTCCTATTTTTGTAAAACTGCACAAACACCACAGGGTTCTGTGAAAATTTATTTAGTTCAGTCCATAAAATTTAGCCTTTAATATGCCTCAACTCATCACAGAGCCAGACAAATCCAGGAGTGGGATGTCACCCAGGAAAATCCGCTTCTGCTCTGTGCTTTTTCTCTTAGTATACTCTATTTGCGTTTCTGTTCAGAGTAACAGTTATGAAGTAGTCAGTGATTCTCCTAAACCACACATCCCTCCACAAGATAAAAGGAATAACAAAAATTTACCTTTTATTTACTCAGGACCACAAGAAGACATAGCAATATATACCAAATGCCCTGGAGATCTTAAAACCTTAGGTTCAAAAATGTCTGTGAAAATAATGTCTATAAAATAATGATCAAAATCTTAAAGTATGTTAGATGTTTGATTAAATTTGCTTACATTGTACTCTGCACTGATATATCCAGCTTACTATGTAAAAGTGATAGTTACATGTATTTGCATGTACCAGATATTGTGCTATGTCTATATATGAATTATTTTAAACTCACACAATGTCTCATATGATAAGCTTTGGTATTTTCCTCAATGAATAGTCTCAGTAGTTAACATTTATTTCACATTAACCACATGCCAGGCACCATGCTGACTACTTTACATGTATTATCATTTTAAATTCCCATAAACTGCTACACAGTGAATGTGCTACTGCCACTCCCATTTCATAAGTGATGAAATGAGGCTTAGGTAAATCATCCACTTATGCCAAGGATCCATAGGCTGTGAGTGGAGGCCCATGTGCAAAAGTTTAATTTGTTTGCTTTCAGAGCCCATATATTTCTGGTGGTATGCCACTGCCAACCATCTTCTTTTGCATTTTCAAAGTCTCTTTAATTTGCAAAATGGTCCATTAGAATATAGGAGCATTGAGGGCAAGGGAATTACTTATGTACCAGGTTTATGTAGCAGCCACCTAGTCCTCCTGATGCCTGGCATATTGTTGCTTGGTTAGATGATTCTCTCAGTGTCCTCCTCCTTACAAATACAGGAACCATATGGTTCTTTAACTCTTAATTCCTTTTCTTTCACTGATAAGTTTGAGAATAAGGCTTGGATTTCAAAGCAAAGTTAGTTTCCAGTTAATTTCACCAAAAGAATTAGCCTACGTGTTGCTAGATAAAATGATGAATAGATAATATGAGAGCTTGTAGTAAGTCCTTTGAGAGACTGTCAGAATATTGAGAGAATTCCAATTCTTAAAAATATTCCTTAAAATTTTTATATATTTCCACATTCTGCTTATATCTAATAGTCCTAACTCTATTGAATTTCTGTCAGTTATAATTTCACTGTTAACTTTGGATTTTATGAACTGTTCCAGTTTATTGCAGCTGTAGTAATTGTGACTCCAAAGCATTCCAACTCCCACCTAAAATAGTTTGCGTAATTTGCTTGTACTACACATGTATTTTGAATAAAGCAGAACACACATCAACCTCAGCAAACACGTGGGTTTATCAGTTTCTATAGAAAGCAAAATTTATGTTACTTGTTACACTCCATTATATTGTGGTACATTTTTTTCCAAACAATTCTAATGTAAAATTATTTAAATTGCAACTTATGCTTAAAGATATAATGTTTTATTGGTCCTGAGTATTCAAAAACAATATCAACAAAATTTCACCAAAGAAACCAGTGAGCATTACATACACAAAAGGTTATTGTCAGCATTTTCAACCCATCCTAAGCGTTAGCCATTCGAATATAGCCGACAATTTTGTGTGTACCTATTTTATCTATTATTATGAGTTTGACTATTTATTTTGTCTATTTGGAGCTGGGCAATTATGAGGCTGAATGTCTTACTATGTATAGATTAAGGTAGAACTGAAACAATTGTGATAGTGTTACGTACTTGTTCCCTTCCCCACACATTTGTCCTGGAATAAAGTAGAAAATAGATACATGTGATTTCTGAGCATTTCATTAACTTCTGTGACAAAGAAGTCTTAAATGAACATGTACTAGCAAGAAAGTAAGAGAGGCTCTTAAATGATGGAATGATAATCTTGGGGGAAAGTAGCATTATTTATCTGGGTGAGAGATATTGTTAGCCTTTTTTCCAAGGAGAGGCCTGGCAGTGCCCACCTTGGATGCCACATATACCTGCAGTTAATGTTGGTGGTGAGCTGCATAATTAATCTCACCCCCTCACTGCCCAGGATTAATTACTGCTTAAATGAGTTAGCTGTCCTATATGCTCTTAGGTTTGAATAAGTGTTTTGGAAATAAATGTTTGTGAAATTGTGACAGTAATATTAAACCTTGGTAATTTGGTAAATAACTGAACCAGTACAATCATTTAGAATGTTTTAGGTAAATGAGTTTGAATCATATCCATAACGAATATCGAGGATTTAATATGAGTTCATTCATAAATCTGAGAGGTATGCCCTTTCCTTTAGAAATTGGACCGACCAGCAGGTGGCATTCTGAGGCTAAAATTCACTGAGTTCTCCCAGACAGGGTCAATCATTATTGCCTCTTAAATCTACCCTGAATCCATTAAGCCATTAAATTACAATTAATGCCAATAGCATCCTGGTTATGTCTGTTCAATCATACTTAAGTGATTTTATAGCTTCAGACTTGAGCAGGTATATTCTGTGTTCCAGAGTTTTAAAGGTTGTGTCAGAACCCTGTTCAGATTACATCTGTTATTAAAAACATATTCATTGTATGAAATGGATGTCTAAAGGACATACTTTCAACAATGAGCATGGAAATGAAATCTCTTCACCTGTAGTTCTTTAACAGTGACACTTATCAGAATATAGCCCCTTTCTCCCTCTCTCCCAGCTACATACTGAGATAAATACAACCATAAAAACATCAAATCAGACAGCCGAGGTATAGGGGAAGAAACAAAATATATACTCTTTTCTAGGAATAAAACTGCACTCCGGTAAAGAAGGGCTGGGCTGTCAGGATTGAGTTGCCTATTTCTAAATGGCTGTACCAACTTCTACTATAGTGGAAAGGAACAAAAAAAAACCCACCCCTACAGACTCAACAAATAAGAAAATTCCAGGACCAGATTTACATCTAGAAATCCAAATGTGCATTAGAGGACAAATAAAAGTTTAATTCCATATTTCAATGGGAAATCAGCCCCGACTGGGAAAAACCAACATGAAAGAGTCATTGTAACAGCTTACATTTAGGGTGAAATTCGCAGGTTCTAGATGACTGGAATCCGGTGTTGAGCCTCTGGAATCTGGCTCCCCATGGGTGGTAGCCGAGGAGGTGCCTCTCTCCGTGGTGCTGAAGTAAAGAGCCGGGAGAGTGCGTAGAGTTGCGAGGATGTGAAAGCGCGCTCCTCTGTCCTTTGTGCTGCAATGGTAGAAACTCGCCTTCCCAGGAAGACTCACGTTGCCGTTCTTTTTCTAATCTTGGGGAAATTTCCCAGGGAACATGACGGAGAAGAAGCCGTGTGTGAGATTGGCATGCAGCGTGGTGCTGGTTTGACACAGTCCCCACCCCCCCCCCCTCTCTCAGACAGTAGCTTTGAGAGAGAGGTAGCAACTCTGCCTGCCTGCCACAGCGCCTCAGGATTTCTACCTGCCCTCTTCTTGCCCCCAAACACTCTCTCTCTCTCTCTCTCTCACACACACACACACACTCCCCATTTATGTAAAGGTAGCGGTTTTAACTTTGGGGGGAAGAATATCCATCTGTTAAATGAAAAGAGGCATGAGCTAGGTTTTCATTTTTTTTTCTTTTTAACCTGTTTCTGTACATACTTAGAGAAGGACAGAGTTGAGAAAACTAAAATGAGAGGAAGCAGTCGAGTAATCAAAATAATTTTCTTTAATAAACCTTAAGGTTAGAGATGACTTTATTTTCTATGAGTGATGTATCTTCTAACTCTACCTTTTTTGTGATCTTTTGGCATTGTATGTGATAAGAAAGAGGTTATGGGAGCGATAAAAGAGTTTTAAAAGATTGTAAAGGGGCTGGAGAGATAGCAGGCTTAGGTTTTTGTCTGGCATGTAGTTGACCTGGGTTCGATTTCTGGCCATATGATCCCCCAAGTGCTTCCTGAGTACAGAGCCAGGAATAAGCCTTGAGCAAAGCTGGGGTTGTCCCCAAAACAACAACAATAAAATGATTAGTAAAAGGATTTTTTTTCAAAAACACATTCATACCTTTGTTTATTGCAGCAATTAGTACAACAGCAAGGATATGAATCAACCCAGGTCTCCAATGATGGATGAATGTATAATGAAGGTGTAGTGTATATGCCCAGTAGACCTTTATGCAGCCACAGCCATGGAAGTGATATATATATATATATATATATATATATATACAACTGAACAACAGAGACAACACTACTGTACATAAAAGACCCACACTATGATAATTAAATTTTAAAATGTTGTGCCAGAGAAAAAAATACAGTGGGTAGGGCACTTGCCTTGTACATGGCCGACCCTGGTTTGCTCCCTGGAACCCCATGTAGTTCCCCCAGCACCAGCAGGAGTGATCCCTGAGCACAGGGGCAGGAGAAGACCCTGAGTACCATTGGATATGACCAAAAATGTGTCTATTAAGGAGGTGGGCTGAGTCTGGGGAGTGAAACTGGAGAGTTGGTGGAGGGAAATTGACCCTGATGATGGAGCTGGTTTTGGAACATTGGACACCTGAAGCTATTATTGACAGCTTTGCAAAGCACACGCCTAAATAAAACTAGAAAAATAAAAAAGTAAATAAGTTATATCAGTTTATTGTATTGCTTCCAAATTTGTCTTCTCCACTCATTCTGTGCAATTTTATTTATTTTGGGGTATGTGAAATATTTCCATTGTTCCAAGAGTCACAGTCATCCAAATTTATATAGCTACAGCAGATAAATGCCACTTTTCCTTACCACTGCATTACCTCCTCATTTTTTTGAAAATATTTTATTATACCACTGTGAGATATACAGTTACAAAGATGTTCATATTTGGGTTTTGGCCATACAGTGTTCCAGCACCCATCCCTCCACCAGTGCCCATTTCCAACCACCAATGTCCCCGATGCCCCCCCCTCCCTAGCCTGCCTCTATGGCAGGTTCTTTATTTCTTTCTCTTTCTCTCTCCTATTTCTCTTTTCCTTCTCTTCCACATTGTGGATTACAGTACATACATTAATAGGTTGTCATGTGTATCTTTTTGCCTGTATTTAATGCTTAGGCTAGGTTGGTATTAGCACTTTCGACAATTGTTAGCACACTGTTCCATTCTCTATCTTACCTAGCTTCTGACTCCCACATGTTTGATAATTTCCACCTCTGACAAGACCTCCTGATCCATGTTTCGCCTGGCTTTGGATATTGGTATCGTAAGGCCTTGGATATTGGTATCATAATATGTACATATATATTTATGTCATGCAAATAAATGCAATCATTCTGTATCGGTTCTCTCTCCTTCTGGCTAATTTCACTCCAACATGATCCTCTCCGTGTCCATCCATTTATAGGCAAATTTCATAACTTCATTTTTCCTGACAGCTGCATAGTATTCCATTGTGTAGATGTACCAAAAAGTCAGAGGCAGAGCAAGCGAGTCAGAACAAAATATAAGTTGTTCTCACTCATCTATTCCATATAAAGAAAAAACTGAGGGCATGGCCAATAGTAAAGCTAATAAACCTTGGATTCTAGAATACAGACCTAAGAGTGCCAGATTTGGGGAAGGGGACAAACAGGTTGACTAGAAGTAACATGGAAACATATGTGTACAGTCTGGAGCATAAGGGTGGTGGCAAGAGAGGAAACAGTGTATGCCAAACCAAAACTGTCAATCAACCAAAATTGGGGGATGGGTAGGAGGGAAGTAAGATCAGATTAGAGGTGCCACAGGGACTGGGTGTGAGGAGGAGATCGTGAATGGTCATGAGCACAGCAGTGGCAGTGGTGTATGGCAACTTGGTACACCAATACCATTAACTTGAACACTATTGTAGCCCTGTTACCTGAATTACAATTTAAAATATAAGTGAAATAATAATTTTTTTACCTTTAAAGACCAAAAAAATTAAGAAGATCTTAATTTTAAGATTTTTTTTGCAAAAAAAATGTGTCTTATCCAATAGAACATAATCATTAGCATACTCAAAGGAGTAAAAATCATTTTTGGTCAAGCTTTGTTAGGTTTTACCTAGAGAATTACTTTAACTTCTCTCCAACATGAAAGAGGGAAAATATATCCAAGTTTAACATGCATCTCTTAAGAGCAAACTCTTTTTGATGTTCCATATACCATTTTAAGTATCACCATATAACTAAGTAAGGCATTATCACCCCATTATTACCCGCCCTTTACATATATGGAGACTGAAACTTCATTATGTTAAGTATGTCTAGGACAGACATAGTAAGCAAATTTAAAATCTAGGGTTTTTTTAGACACCTTGATAACATGCTGTTTCTAGAGAAAATCTTAGTCATAAACTAGTAAACCAAATGTAATCTGACTTTTATATAAACCAAGAACTCCTAGGATAACAAAATACAAAAACTGCAGAATCCTAAGTATTGCATTTCCAGATGCAGACAGCCTTTGGAGATTACAGTTATAAATCCATGAGTTGGCTTCAAAGAAAAAGCAGCAAGATTTATTATTCAGTGACCCAGGCAGATCCAGGGCATAATCCTGGATAGAATTTTCTCACACAGGCAGTATTTCAATTACAGAGGTTTCTCTCCAATGAAGCCATCATTTATATTATTTACCTAAGTATTTAAGCTTCATAGAACATTTATTAGCACAGTAATTAGTGACAGTGGGGAATATGAAGGAAATGGGTTCTGCATTAGTAATTTTTCAAAGTGGACAGCTACAAACAAAAATGAATCCTTTAAAAAATCCTTTTACTATGAACATAAATGTGGGGATGGAGTTTCCACTGTGTATTTTTGGCTTCCCAGGGTATATTCCCAGGAGTGGTATGGCTGGGTCAAATGGGAGCTCCAATTCTAGTCTTTGGAGGAATGTCCATATTGTTTTCCAAAAAAGGCTGTACTAGTCGACAATCCCACCAACAATGGATGAGAGTCCCCTTTTCCTCGCATCCATGCCAGCACTTGTTGTTTTCTTCTTCTTGGATATGAGCTAGACTCTGTGATGTGAGATGATATCTCATTGTTGTTTTGATTTGCATCTCTCTGATGACTAATGATGGTGAGCATATTTTCATATGTTTTTTGGCCATTTTTAATCAGGTAGATTAAGAAACAACTACATCTAATTCATTGAACTAAAATGTAGAATAATTGAAATGTAGAATAAACTACATTTTTGTGAAGTCAACAATAATGTATTACAGAGCCAGAAAGTCAGATGATTAGCTCTGATGTTTTATATATAAACAAACAAACAAATGTTTGGAACCACATCCAGTGATGCTCAGGACTTAATCCTGGCTTTGTGCTCAGGGATAACTCCTAGTGGGCTTGGGGGCAATATGAAGTGCCGGGTACCCAGAATATAACCTGGGTCAGCAGTGTACAAGGCAAATGCCCTACCTGCATGCTATTGCTCTAGCCCCTGGTAACATCATTTTGTTCAAGATCCTCATTGTAATGATTTGTAAAGCAATTTAGTATGAGATACCCTAAATTATAAAGTATTTTAAAAAGAATTCTGGGTTGGGATTTTTAGCTGATAGTGTACATGTAGAAGAAGTTTGTTCTTATTCCATTTTATATCAGTAACCAAGAAAATATGAAATTCTGACATGAACTTTATTTTGTTTCCACTAATGATAAGCTCATTAAAACAATCAAAATTTAAGAAATGCATATCAGGAATGACAACAGTTTCTTTTTAGGCAATGAGATAATTATATAATAGATAAGTTAACTGAAAACAGGTCAGAATCAGAACTGACAGCTTTTCAAAAGCGATTGAACAAGATGTTCTGTGGTGTATCCTTTGACCTTCAGTGACTCATTATTAGAGTACCTTATCAGTTCTAGAGGATATCATAACTGACATGATTCAATTTATAAAGACTTATATTCCAAAACAGTTGCATATGTATGAAATACTGGTATGTGTAAACTGCAGAAGTAATTAGGACCTTGTTGCCAACAGTGGAAGTTCCAGAGACACCTTGCTCTTGACTGGAAGATGTAAAAAGTCCCCAGGGTGAGCTTGGCTTGATGCTCACCAGACAGGTAGAGCCTCTGGCCTCCCACTCTAGTCTCAGTGCTTGTGCTCTAATGTCCTGTTTTACATTTCTCAAGTGTGTCTCTCAGTTTTAACTTCCTTCAAGGGCAACTTGTGGAATCTTTGCTGGTAGAGTAACAGTGAGGATAGAAGTCAGCCCACCACGAGGCTCACAAGGTGGGGGTAAGGGTGGGGGTTCAGTAGAGACCAGCTGAGAAGCACACATTAGCTTCCAACGAACTCCTGTGACTCATCTGTGAGTATGATGTTGTTCTCTGACTTTGAATGCTCTGTGACCACCTAGTCAGCTTGTTAAAAATACAGAAGTACAACAAGACAAATAATAAAATAGAAATATAAACTTTCCCCAAGAGTATTTGGTGATTCTGATATAGGTGTTTTATAAGTCACATTTTGGGGAAAAGGTTTGGATCTACTGGAAGACTAAACAGTTATTTTAGAAACTGAAAACATGAATTTGAATGTCTGCTTCAAACATCCCTTTGGGCCACCATTTCTTTACTTTCCTCTCAGAGTACTCCTAATAGTCCTTGTTACTTTGGTTACTAGATGCTTTACCTAGATAAAACACCGAGGAAACCTCTTGTACTTTTGATTTCAGAAAGTGATGCAGTTCAACTCTCATAGAAAAATGATCAAGTTAAAATAGTACAAGTAATTATATTGAGCTCATAAAAAAGTGCTCTTATCTTGTCTGACATATCACCACTGCTAAAGTTTTCCAGAAGAAGCACATGTTCTGGTAAAATTTGGTGCTCTAGACTATTCTCAGGTCATGAAAAAATGTTACTCTGTTCACAAATAGGTGGAGAATGACCAGATAGGCTCTTTTAGAAAAATGATAAAAATTACCGGTTTAATTTTATTCACTTTTGTGGAAAATTACTGGTCTTCTAGTATTGGATATTAGTTTGTCGATTTTAGAGTTGTACTTATATGTAATTATATGCACTGTAATTTATGAGCCTGTTAAATATTTATTTGAATAGCAAAATAACATGAAATAATTGTTTATAAATAGAGACCTACCCCCCTCCATTTGAGGAAGGACTGTGCAAGAATAGTAATTATCTGTGAGCCCCTCACCAGTAATAACCTGTAGGGTCTTCCAAGGCTATAGAGAACCTATTGCTTGGTCACTTTGTTTCTTATTTTTTTAAAGTATTTTATTATACCACCGTGATATATACACTTACAAAGATATACAATTAAAAAAGTTTATATTTGGGTTTTAGTCATACAGTGTTCCAGCACCCATCCCCTCCACCAATGCCCATCTCCCACCAACAACGTCTCCGGTTCCTCCCCCTCCCCCAGCCCACCTCCATGGCAGGTTCTTTATTTCTTTCCCCTTTCTCTCTCTTTTCTTTTCCTTCCTTTCCAGACTATGGATTACAGAACATACATTAAAGGGTTGTCATGTGTATCTTTTTGCCTGTATTTAATGCTCCGTTCTAGGTTGGTATTAGTACCTTCGACAATTGTTAGCACACTGTTCCATTTTCTGTCTTACCTAGCCTCTGACTCCCACACGTTTGTGATAATTTCCACCTTTGACAAGACCTCCTGATACATGTTTCACTTGACCTTGGATATTGGTATCATAATATGTACATATATATTTATGTCATGCAAATAAATGCAGTCATTCTGTATCTGTCTCTCTCCTTCTGGCTAATTTCACTCAACATAATCTTCTCCATGTCCATCCATTTATAGACAAACTTTATAACTTCATTTTTCCTAACAGCTGCCTAGTATTCCATTGTGTAGATGTACCAAAGCTTCTTTATCCAGTCATCGATTTTTGGGCACTCTGGTTGCTTCCAGATTCTGGCTATTGTGAATAATGCTGCTATGAACATAAAAGTAGGGATGGTGTTTCCGCTCACGTATTTTTGGCTTCCCAGAGTAGATTCCCAGGAGTGGCATGACTGGGTCAAATAGGAGTTCAATTTCTAGTCTTTGGAGGAATGTCTATATTGTTTTCCAGAAAGGCTGTACCAGCCGGCATTCCCACCAACAATGAATGAGTGTCCCCTTTTCCCAACATCCACGCCAGCACTTGTTATTCTTGCTCTTTTGAATATGTGCCAGTTTCTGTGTCACTTTGTTTCTTGGGCATCTTATTTGATAGTGACTGGTAGTGTACAGTCAGTTTTAGAAAAACTCTCATCTCTCTCTATGGCTGTGCTTTCTCTTTCTTCCATTCATAATGTTGATCTCTAAGAACTATCTTTCACCTGAAACTATTTCTAAGCATTTTCCTCTAGAGATTCCAATATTATTGGTACCATAATAAGACAGCTTTATTAGCTGTACCTGATCAGCTTTAAGACAGTGGCTGATAAGGTAGGGCGAAGCATCATTACCATTGTTCATCCATCTGGCTATGACTCCATCACTGGTCATAGGTGGAGCCCCCACAGCTCAGAGAATGAGGTAGTGGTACAGATGTTGGTGGAGGAAAATGCATTAGCAGGTATGATGTATCATGTGTTTTAGATATATAGGTGAAATAATAATAACCACACACAATGGTTTTGATGACTATGAATTGCCGTAGGGGCTCAGCAGGAAAATAATGAGTAACTGAGAATCTATAGTAGGTAATTGAAACCCGGGACAATTTATTTGCATACAAAGAAATTTTAGAAAAAATTTTTCCAAATTGGGTGCTACAGTCCACATAGTGGGTGTAGGAAAAGTGGGGAGATAGTAATAGCTTTTGATACAGTTTGGGGATGCTTTCTGTATCTTTAAAGAAAGTAGGTTTCCAGGAAGAGTACTGAATGATTTATTTTCCAAAATGTGGGGCTAAAATCAAATAAGGTTGACTTGTGGCTGCTCTGGGCAAATTCATTCAAGGTCTAAGTCTAGAAACCAGTATTTTAAGGACTGGATTTCCGGAGATAACTATCTTATGAGAATAGGTTTATTGGGCCAAGATTAACATCTTTTTTATGAAAATTTGGAGCTGAAGGTATGAGGATGTCTGTGTGAATGTCTATACAGATTTTGATTTCTCATACACCTGAATTTTCTGTTGTTATAGATAGGAACCTGTCAACCCTGTTAAGAACAAGCACTGGAAGGCGTTATATATAGGCAACATAAGAATATTTCTAGGACCCTTCTGTCTACCAGGCTTATAGTTTGGATTAACTGAATATAGGATCCGAGATATTAGTGTCTCAGATATGACCTGATATGACAGGCAAGGGTGGTGCTCCAAAGGAACTGTAAGAAGTAGCCAGTTGGTTTGGGATGAACCAGAGGAATATGGGGGACTAAATACTGATGATTCATGTCATGGAAGCCTGAAATAATGATTGGACTTTTTATTTATATAGACTTGGAAAACCCTTTTAATATTAATATTTAATGTTTGAACAAGGATCCCAGAAGATAATGTGACCCCACTCTTAGATGACTCCTGGAAACATGATAAAAGCAAAGTCCTTCTGCAAAATTGAAATGATAACCTTTCCATGATGGAAAATGAGGGAGGAAACCCACATCTTACACATGTGGTGGTACTGGCATCACTATATTTATTTTGTTTGAGAAGAGACCAGTGTGGGGTGAGTGTGTTTTTGGACCCAGAGAATAAATAACATCCTTTTAGTAAAGGCACAAGAAATGCCCTGGCTAACAGAACTCAGAATCACTAAACTTTTCAGTGGCAGTACTTTGTAGACCACTGCTGATGAGAGGGCAGTCTGTTACAAAATGTGACATACTGATAGCAGTGAACATGATATAGCCCTGAATTACAGAGTTCACCTAGTGGCACTAACATTTCTGAAACCAGGCTGTTGCAATATTGCAATGAAAAGGAAGACTGGAGAGGCAATCAACAGGGTATGACCCAGAGAGTAGGAATTGTTCAATAGAAAATGGCATCTCTAAAGGCAAAATAAATGGATAGCTAACAAGATTCTATTCAGTTTCTGCAGTTAGTAAAATAAAGGACAGAGTCTTCATCTTCAATGTGTATAACTCTGTGAAAGGAGCCAATCTGAAAAGACCATATATTGCATGATTGCAACTGTATTACATTCTTGAAAAGACAGAAAGATGGATTGAATCAATGCATCATTAGCTGCCAGGAGTTAGCTGGGGGGGAAACATGAATAGGGCAAAACAAAAAAACTTTTAGTGCAGTGAAACTATTTATTGTAATACGGAATATTGTAATAATAGATACATTTATTAAACTTTGCCAAAAACTATAGAACAAAAAATATAGTAAGTATGCATTTTGGGTGACCGTGAAGTATCTGTAGGTTCACCAGGGGTAATATTGAATGTGTCACTCTAGCAGGGGGCTCACAGTGTGTAGACTTGTGTGAGTGGGGGGGTAGGTGAATGAATCATGGGAGCCTTGTACTCTGTTGAGCTTTGCTGTGAACCTAAAAATTTCATTAGAACTATAGTCTATTAAAAAGAGTCATGCTTCCTTTCCAAGTTTCTAAACGTGAGCAGTTGTCAAACCTGATTGATATAGGTCTCTTGAATTCAAAAACTCATTGATTCAAAAGGTGGGCCTGTTCCAAAGTGATAGAACACTTAGATTTTTAATTTTAATTTTTTACTATATATGTTAATATTTTCTTATACCACAGTGAGATACATAATTACAAAAGATGTTCTTGTTTGGTTTTCAGTCATACAGTGTTCTAGCACCCATCCCTCCACCTGTGTCCATTTCTCACCACCAATGTCCCAAATTCCCTCCTCCTCCCCTAGCCTGCCTCTCTGCCTGGTTCTTTATCTCTTTTCCTCTTTGTCTTTTTCTCTCTCTCTTCCTTCTCTTACACACTGTGGCTTGCAGTACATACATTTAGAGGTTATCATGTGTATCCCTTTGCCTATATTCAATACTCAGTTCTAGGCTGGTATTATTTTCAATGATTATTAGCACACTGTTCCCTTCTCTGTCTTGCCTAACCTCTGACTCCCATACACTTGTGGTTGATTCCACCTATTGACAAGACCCCCTAATCCATGTTTGCCTGACCTTGGATATTGGTATCATACTGTATATATGTATATATAGTATGTCTTTATATATCATCTTCCCGTTTATCATCGATTTGCTCGAGCAGGCACCAGTAACATCTCTATATGTCCTGCCTCATGCTAGTAGAGCCCAAGGGCATCTGCTTGCTCCAGGAACATAAAGAGCCTCAAACCATTCCATCAGGTCATGGGAATGAGGTCTATAATTGTTACTGGTATTTGGCATATCAAATACGATACGGGTAGCTTGCCAGGCTCTGCTGTGTGGGTGGCATACTCTTGTAGTCACCTCTAAATCCAGCATTTATTGATGAACCACATGGCAGTTCATTACACATTGATAAATCCTTTCAGAATGCAGAAGGATTGCCCCCCAAAATCAAAGCAGTGTTTTTCCTCCCTTGCCTTCCACCAACTATTCCTTCCTATCTCACCCCCCCCCATAAATACATTTTAGAAATATGACACATTTGGAGACGAGTGCAGTCATTCTATATTTGTCCTTTTCCTTCTGGCTGATTTCACTCAGCATGATCTTCTCCATGTTCATCCATTTATAGGCAAATTTCATAATTTCTTTTTTTTCTAACAACTGCATAGTATCCTTATTTTTTAATTTTTTATTTTATTATTGTTTTTTTAAACATTCTATTATATACCACCATGAGATATACAATTACAAAGATGTTCATGTTTGGGTTTTGGTCATACAGTGTTCCAGCATCCATCCTTCCACCAGTGCCCATTTCCCACCACCAATGTCCCCGGTTCTATTCCCCTTCCCCTAGCCTGCCTATATGGTGGGTTCTTTATCTCTTTTTTCTTTCTTTCTCTCTCTCTTCTCTCTCTCTTTCTTTCTTCCTTCTCTTACACATTGTAATACATACATTTAGAAGTTATCATGTGTATCTTTTTTTGCCTGTATTCAATGCTCAGCTCTAGGCTGGTATTATCACTTTCAACAATTATTAGCACACTGCTGCCTTCTCTGTCTTTCTAACCTCTGACTCCCACACGTTTGTGGTAGATAGATTCCACCTTTGACAAGACCTCTTGATCCATGTTTTGCCTGACCTTAGATATTGGTATCATAATATATATACATATATATGTCTATGTCATGCAAATAAATGCAGTCATTCTATATCTTGTCTTTTTCCTTCTGGCTGATTTCACTCATCATGCTCCTTTCCATGTTCATATAGACAAATTTCATAACTTCATTTTTCCTAACAGCTGCATAGTATTCCATTGTATAGATGTACCAAAAGTTTCTTTATCCAGTCTGTTCTCGGGTATTCTAGTTGTTTCCAGATTCTTTGCTATTGTGAGTAGTGCTGCTATGAAAATAAAAGTGCAGATGGTGTTTCTGTTATGTGCTTTTGGCTTCCCAGGGTATGTTTCCAGGAGTGATATGAATGGCTCTAATGGGAGCTCAATTTCTAGCTTTTGGAAGAATGTCCATATTGTTTTCCAAAAAAGGTTGTACCAGTTGACATTCCCACCAACAATGAATGAGAGTCCTTTTCTCCCCCACATCCACGCCAGCACCAGTAGAACACCTAGATTTTTTAAATGGTGATGGCTCCTCTAGTACTTCCCAGTTTCCTATGCTCTTTAAAAATGAATATCTTTTTATTTGGGGGAGAATAGGAGAAACCAGGCATTTTGAGATCTTGGATACAGGGTCTCAATTGCCATCAACATCCAAAAGATCCAAAGTCTCATTATGACCTTCTGGTTGCAGCAATTTTATGTAGTGAGCCAGTAAATATGGAGAAGTGGCTAAGATGGTTTACAAAGAGTCCTTTGGGCTCATGGACCTGCTTGATGGCCTAGGATGTTACTTGAGTTTCTCATACTTTGTGGTTGGTATAACATAGAAACTATCATTGCAGGGAATGCCAAGTGGAAGGCCCTTGAAACTGTCACCAGATCAAATAGTATTAGTGGTTATTTGTGGGAAAAGATGTCATGTGTGTGTTTGTCATGAAAATCAAAATATAAGCCTCTGGATTCTGGAGAATATTGTTGCCTGCAGTGGGGAATTATAGACCTTTTGTAAAACAACTTCTGGCATTCAGTGGGATCCTGCAGAGATGAATCATTACATTAGGATAAAATTAGTGACTTATATGCCCAGAGCTGCCCATCATGGGCTGAATTTGATCATATCCATCAGTAACAAGGTCAGATAGACCCAGGAGTTATTCCTTGTAAAATGAAAGTGGTAGGTTTATGAGTGGGTAACACCAAGAGGAGCTTCTTTTTCATCCTTTATGGGGGAAGGAATCTAAGCAGATTAGATGCGCTCTATGAAGTACACAGAATGTGCTGGGCAGCTCTGTCTGGGAAGGTCTTGTAACTGAGTGTCACAATCAGCAGATAGTCTAAACTTCACCTCCTTCAGCTTCAGCCTCCTCTCTAGAAACCCACCTGGTTTGAGTCATGTCCTTGTTGGAATTGAATTTCTGGAGACTAATGGAAGAAGGGGTGCATTAATCAACTGTTTTGTCTTGGATCAGACTATATTCACTCTTCAGAATGAATACGCATTGTTGCTTTGCCCAATCCTACTTCTCCCTCTTCTTCTCACTGGTGTTAATAATAAACATCTCATATCTCAAACTCCTTCACTGATCTGTTCTAGAGAACTCAACCTACAACAGATAGTTTATAAAGAATTATAAATATAAAATACACTATAAATATAAATACACTGGGGAGGTTAAGCATGGATATTAATAAGAACAGAGGTATTACTGCTTGGTTTAATCTAATATGCAACTGTCCCTAATATTACACACATACTGTAGACAGGCTCCAGGTTTTATAGACACCAGAGTGAAGCAAAAACAAGCCAAGTAACCAGCATCCATGTGTTAAGGTGAAGGTGAAGTGAAAACCATTCTTCATTTTATAATAAATTTCTGAGAAAGGACACTGTAATGAAATAAACAACATTAACAATTAAATTGTGTTCCTTGGTTAACTAGAGGGCACACTGCTATTTGTTTCATTTATTTGAAATGGAATTACAATCAATCAGATTATTCTAAGCAGGTTTATTGTGTATCGCTCATATTCCTTAGTTGCTCGATCAATGGATTTGTATTAGTCATAGGAGCCAAACATTCAAGGGTATTTGCTTTAAGTTTTTTATTGGAGGAGTGTGCAGAACCATAAGGACTAATGATGTCCTAAATATTGTTTTTTTTACATTTTTATTATATTTTGGAGGTGTTTAAAAGAGTTTGCCTCCTGCTCGACAAGCCTGGCAAGCTTCTCGTGTTGTATATGATATGCCAAATTCCAGTAACAATTATATTAGGTCATTCCCATGACCTAATATAATGGTTTGAGGCTCTTTATGTTCCTGTAGCAAGCCGATGTCCCTGGCTCTACTGGCATGAGACAGGACATATGGAGATATTACTGGTGCCCGCTCTAGGAAATAGATGATCAACGGGAAGATCGTGATCGTGATCGTGATTATACCACCGTGAGACATACAATTACAAAGGTGTTCATAATTGGTTCTTGGTAATACAGTATTCCAGCACCCCTCCCTCCACTAGTGCCCCATTTCCACCACCAAATTACCCCACCCTCTCCCGCCCACCCCCAGGATGCCTCAATATCAGGTACCCCCGTTTCCTCTCTTTCTCTCTCTTTCTCTCTCTGTATCTCTCTCTCTGTATCTCTCTCCCTCTCATTTTACACATTGTGGCAAGCACTGCAGATATTTAGAGTTTATCACTTAAGTCTTTTTTGTGTATATTCAGTGGTGAGTTTTAATCTGCCATTACCATTTCCCATATTTAGTAAAACACTGGTATCTATTTATATCCTATTAATGAATGCAGTCATTCTATATCTGTCCTTTTCCTTCTGACTAATTTCACTCAGCATGATAGTCTCCATGTCCATCCATCTGCAGGTAAATTTCATAATTTCATCTTTTCTGACAGCCGCATAGTATTCCATAGTGTAGATGAACCACAGTTTCTTTAGCCAGTCCTCTGTTCTCGGGCATTTAGGTTGTTTCCAGATTCTAGCTATAGTGAATAGTGCAGAGATGAATAAAGAAGTACAGATAGTGTTTCTGCTATGTGTTTTTTCGGTCTCTCGGGAATATTCCCAGGAGTGCTATTGCTGGATCAAATGGGAGCTCAATGTCTAGTTTTTCGGAGGAATGCCCATATTGTTTTCCAAAAGGGCTGGACCAGTCGGGACTCCCACCAACAGTGGATGAGAGTCCCTTTTCCCCACATCCACGCCAGCACCGGTTGTTCTTGCTGTTTTGGATGTGTGCCAGTCTCTGTGGTGTGAGATGGTACCTCATTGTTGTTTTGATTTGCATCTCCCTGATGATTAAAGATGAAGGGCATAAATACTGTTGTTTAATGCAGTCTCCTCTGCACCATATATTTTTACTTGAGCTACCTTATTTGCCTGTTTGGGTCTCCTCTTCTTAGGGTGGTATAATTCAGAACTCATTTTGTGTGTTTCACAGAACATAAGATTAGATGTAGATATTTTGGATAAATAAAAAGATTAAATATAGCTATAGTTGGGCACAATGATGCAGGGTTTTGATTTTTAATGAGACTTCAATATGAGCTCATAACATATAGATTGATAGATACCGTGGTCACATAGCCACAATTCCTAGTTTAATTTACTCACAAGTCTTTAAGTAGAGTCACTTTTGTAAGGAATAAATGAAGCCCACCCTACTGTATACTAGTCACCACTGTAGGCCTGGAACTGTGCATTTACAAAATAAGCCTGAAAAATCTTACATACTAAAAGCAAGTAAGTGCACAAAGACTAAAAGGTTAGTAAACAGAAAAACATAAACACTGACTTAGGACAAGTTACACATTTGAGGGAACGATAGTAGCATAGCAACGTTTTGAGTGGAAACTTAGCAGTGAAATCATAAGTTTATAGTAATGGGAAAAAGGAGAAAAGAAAATCTTTTTTTAGTGAATGAATGAAGTATAAATGGAATAATTCAATTAGAAAAGTAGCATTTTCTCACCCATTGCAACAGTTGACTCAAATTAAGATAATTACTAAATGAATACTGAAACCATTGGGTGAAATATTGTTGGGGAACAGGATATTCATATGATCTCACCATGTTACCTCAGAATTTTTTTTTTATTTAGTGTAATAGATAGAATGAGGGATGGTGGGTTCTAGCCCTGGCCCGCTACCCCAGCAGAGCCTCGCAACAAGCCAGATGAACACCCACTCCATGAGGGCCTCCATTTTCCACATCCAGACTTCCCCCTCATCAGAACTTCACCCATTAGACCAGCCTATCCCAGTCCCGCCTGCGTGGCTGCTTTGCGGCTGTGTGGTTCATCAATAAATGCTGGATTTAGAAATGACTACAAGAGTATGCTACCTGCACGGCAGAGCCTGGCAAGCTACCCGTATCGTATTTGATATGCCAAGTACCAGTAACAATTATAGACCTCATTCCCATGACCTTATGGAATGGTTTGAGGCTCTTTATGTTCCTGGAGCAAGCAGATGTCCTTGGGCTCTACTTGCATGAGACAGGACATATGGAGATGTTACTGGTGTCTGCTCGAGCAAATCGATGATGAACGGGAAGACAGTGATACAGTGATACATACAGTGTTCCAGCACCCATCCCTCCACCAGTGCCCATTTCCCACCACCAATGTCCCCGATTCCCTCCCTCTTCGCCTATCCTGCCTCTATGGCAGAGTTTATTATCTCTTTCTCTATCTCTCTTTCTCTTCCTTCTCTTACACATTGTGGATTGCAATTTGTTTTCTATATCTTTAGAGTTATTCACCTTATTTCTATTAATTTATGGAACTTTAAAAACTCTTAGAAACAATAGACACATATAGTAGAGTGGCAGGATACAAAATCAACACCCAAAAGTCAGTGGCTTTACTATATACAAATAACGAAAGAGAAGAAAAGGGATATTAAGGAAAAAATTCCAATTGTGCCACAGAAAATCAACTACCTAGGAATCAACTTAACCAAGTGTGTAAAGGACCTGTATAAAGAAAACTACAAGACACTGCTCCAAGAGATAAAAGAAGACACAAGGAAATGGAAACATATTCCCTGCTCATGGATGGGGAGAATCAACATTGTCAAAATGGTAATATTCCCTAGAGCTCTGTACAGATTCAATGCAGTCCCTATAAGGATATCCATGACATTCTTCAAAGAAATTGATCAAACACTCCTGAAATTTGTATGGAACAATAAACCCCTAAGGATAGTTAAAGCAATCCTTGGGAAAAAGAAGATGGGAGGCATCACCTTTCCCAACTTCAAACTGTACTACAAGGCAGTATTAATTAAAACAGCATGGTATTGGAATAAAAAACAGACCTGTGGACCTGTGGAATAGAATTGAGTATCCTGACACACAAGCTCAAACACATGATCATTTAATCTTTGATAAAGGTACAAAGAGTCCAAAATGGAGTAAGGAAAGCTCTTCAACAAGTGGTTTTGGGAAAACTGGACAGCTACATGTAAAAAATGAATTTGGACCTGTGTCCAACACCATGCACAAAAATCAGATCAAAATGGATTAAAGATGTCAATATAAGACTTGAATCCATAAAGCACATTGAAGAAAATATAGGAAAAACCCTCCACGACATTGAAGCTAATGGCATCTTCAAATGTGAAACATCACTAACAAAGCAACTAGAAGAAAAGATAAACATAATGGGACTACATAAAACTAAAAATCTTCTGCACCTCGAAAGAAACAGTGACTAAGATACAAAGACAGTCCACAGAATGGGAAAGAATATTCACCCAATGCCCATCTGATAAGGGGTTAATATCCAGGATATATCAGGCACTGGTAGAACTTTACAAGAAGAAAACAACCAACCCCATCAAAAAATGGGGAGAAGAAATGAACAGAAACTTCAGCAAGGAAGAAATTCGAATGGCCAAAAAACATATGTAAATATGCTCATCATCACTAATCATCAGAGAGATGCAAATCAAAACAACAATGAGATACCACTTTACACCACAGAGACTGGCACATATTCAAAAGAGCAAGAACAACAAGTGCTGGCGTGGATGGGGGGAAAAGGGGACACTCATCCATTGTTGGTGGGAATGCCGGCTGGTACAGCCTTTCTGGAAAACAATATAGACATTCCTCCAAAGACTAGAAATTGAACTCCCGTTTTACCCAGCCATGCCACTCCTGGGAATCTACTCTGGGAAGCCAAAAATACGCAGCGGAAACACCATCCCTACTTTTATGTTCATAGCATCATTATTCACAATAGCCAGAATCTGGAAGCAACCAGAGTGCCCAAAAATCAATGACTGGATAAAGAAGCTTTGGTACATCTACACAATGGAATACTAGGCAGCTGTTAGGAAAAATGAAGTTATAAAGTTTGTCTATAAATGGATGGACATGGAGAAGATTATGTTGAGTGAAATTAGCCAGAAGGAGAGAGACAGATACAGAATGACTGCATTTATTTGCATGACATAAATATATATGTACATATTATGATACCAATATCCAAGGTCAAGTGAAACATGTATCAGGAGGTCTTGTCAAAGGTGGAAATTATCACAAACGTGTGGGAGTCAGAGACTAGGTAAGACAGAAAATGGAACAGTGTGCTAACAATTGTCGAAAAGTACTAATACCAACCTAGAACGGAGCATTAAATACAGGCAAAAGGTACACATGACAACCCTTTAATGTATGTTCTGTAATCCATAGTCTGGAAAGGAAGGAAAAGAGAAAGAGAGAGAAAGGGAAAGAAATAAAGAACCTGCCATGGAGGTGGGCTGGGGAGGGAGGGGAGGAACCGGGGACGTTGTTGGTGGGAGATGGGCACTGGTGGAGGGATGGGTGCTGGAACACTGTATGACCAAAACCCAAATATAAACTTTTAAATTGTATATCTTTGTAATTTATATCTCTCAGTGGTATAATAAAATACTGAAAAAGAATTGCCTATAAATGGAAAAAATTTATGGAACTTTTAAAATTATTGAGTGCATATCTGTCTATATGCACAGATATAATTATATCTGCATAGATATATGCACAAATATAATTATTGAGTGCATATCTGTCTATATGTTTCTAAGTTTATAATTATAAAGTTAGAACCAACTGGAAAAATAGGTTTACTAATATACTTTGTAGATCAGGGGGGCCCAAAGAGGAGTTTTTTCCTTAAACATTATTTTTGTATTTACTTAATTAAAAGTTTTACTTAAAAAATTTACTTAGTTAAAATTTTTTTCTTAGAAATTGTAAACATTTAAAGTGTACAATTTGATATGTGTATCATAACCATTTCAATGCACATTTTACTTCAAATAGCAATCTTTTCCCTTAATAACTAGAGATCTTGCACTTTTTTCTAGACTCAAAACTTGTCAAAATCTGTGAATAGCTTTTAGAACTCTGCTTCCTTATGGTGTAATTTTTTCAGTGACATAGACACATTTCACTCATAGACCTAAATTACCAACTTCAAAAGAAAATTCAAGTAAAGTAACATTTGTAATTAGCACAATTGCTAATTTACTGAATTTTTTTTAACATTTTACTATACCACTGTGAGATATACAATTACAACGTTGTTCGCGCTTGGGGGTTTCGGGTCACAAAGTGTTTCAGCACCCGCCCTCCACCAGTGCCCCTCAACCACCACCCATGTCCCCAATTCCCTCCCTCCCACATCCCTGCCTAAATGGCAGGTTCTTTATCTCCTCTCTCTCTCCCTCTCTCTCTCCTCCTTCTCCCACACATTGTGGGTTGCACTACGTACACTTAGAAGCCATCATTTGCATTTTTTTGTCTGTACTTAATGCTCAGTTCTATGTTGGTATCAGACCTTTAGACATTTATTCACATGTTCCCCTATCTATCTAACCAAACCTCTGACTCCCATGCGCTTGTGGTAATTTCCACTTTTGGTAAGATCACCTGGTATATTTATGTCATGAAAATAAATGCAGTCATTCTATGTCTCTCTCTTTCCTTCTGACTAATTTCACTCAACATGATTTTCTCCATGTCCATCCATTTATAGGAAAATTTCATAACTTCATTTTTTCTGACAGCTGCATAGTATTCCATTGTGTAGATGTACCACAGTTTCTTTATCCAGTCATCAGTTCTCGGGCATACTGGTTGTTTCCAGGTTCTGGCTATTGTGAATAGTGCTGCTATGAAAATAAAAGTGCGGATTGTGTTTCCGCTGTGTGTTTTTGGCTTCCAGGGTATATTCCCAGGAGCGGTATGGCTGGGTCAA